>CM033724.1:5306358-5528726 GCA_019671005.1 Hibiscus mutabilis
GCTTTCTTGTCTTTAGGGTTATCACCCGTCTTCATAAATGATCTTTGGTTCTTATATCATTCTTATAAGAACCTTTGTCATCTTCTTGGCTTGGCGTTGCCCCATTCAACCACGGGCTCCCTTTGCTTTGAATTTTCTCGCCCATCCTATAGAACCTTGATATATTTCTAGTCACGGGGTGAGCCAAGATGCTTCCATCCCTTGAACTCTTCCTTGATTTTTCGCAAAGCATTTCGATGGGAACTAACTTTCGGTCCCTATGCTTTAAATCTCATCATCATTCATTTTTAAAGTAAAGTAAAAGGCAATTTACTGTGTATATTTCAAAAAAAAATAATGATTGTTTGAAAAGATAATGATCATTTGAAAATCACAACTTGGACATTTTGAAAACATTGTTTGGAACAAATGGTAAACATCATAACTTTGGGAGAAAATGTCAAACCTTTTTTAAAACATGTTTGCCCCGAAATATCAAACACCATAGCGCATCTGTTTCAAGTTGCGAGACCAACTCTAATGAAGCGCATATTTAGAAGATCTTGACCATTGTGGAGATATATGCCAATGTATAGTTTCTTCCGGTCTAATAGGCTTTTGAGAGGAACAACCCTACCTAGTTTCTACCCGCGTTTAAGGTGGCTCTCTTAATCTCACTATCTCACCATGTCCCATCCTTCCCTCATTTAGGTGTCGATCAAGCACTTCAAGTTTGACGTTCCTTGAAGAAAAGTTAACCCTTATAGGCGGAATGAAATCAAGACATTCTCATTCAACTTGGATATTTATGGATGACCAGAATGGTCTTTGGGGCTTGTAATGTAGGCCTTTGGTTTATGGTTAAGTGAAACAGTATTTCTGTACTTGTGTAACTTGGATATGCCCATTATTCCTTTTTTTTGATCACTCTAGACTACCCGTTTTTGGGTTTTCACCCTAGAGTTCATTTTTCTTTTTTTTATTGTATGATGTCTTGCATTCGGCTATATATCTTGATGTTCGTTTTTCTGTTCAATAATGCTTGATCCTTCAATACTCCTCGAAACTGAGATTTCTTGAATGAAGGACTATGAATACATTTCTGGGAATTCTTGTGATTGACACGCCCAGATGAAATGTTATCCCTTTTTTTTAACTTTTCCTCTTGGATCGCTCTAGACTGCCCATTTTTGGGTTTTCACCCTAGAGGTCACTTCCTTCTTTTGTACCTTCGGATCAATGCATTTTGGCTGGATATCGATGCCAGCATGCTCAGGCAGACTACTCTTTTTCTTCATTTTCAGGATCACTCTAGACTGCCCATTTTTGGGTTTTCACCCTAGAGGTCACTTCCTTCTTCAAAATTGGCAATCTTGGGCCGACTTGTCTTTGACTTGGCTTCAATTCGAGCTTCTATACTAATTTTCAAAATTGATGTTTACTTGAAATGTGGATTCCTACATCTCTTGCTCATAGTTGAAGTCTCGTTCTTGTATTGTTTGATCGTGTGTGAAACATAGATTGTATTCTTTATTTTCTCTTTTTTTTTAGACTATTTCATTACGGGTTTTTAGCATTGAATCTCTTTCTTCTTATTCGAGTCTATGAATGTATCCTCGAATCAACACGGATCTATATTGGGTATTGATGCGATCTTCCGCTCGGAGTTAATTGCCTCTCTGCAGTTCTTCTGATATTTACTCGATCTGGATTGCTTCGGCCTTCTGATCTTTTTTTTTCATTTGGACATATCCATGTTTTCAACCACGTTCTTCTCGGTGATTTTTTGATCTTCGTATCCAATGGCATGCGGACTCATCCGTGTCTACGGTAAAGTAAAAGAACACTATTCGTTGTCATATTCACAAATGTCCTGAGAATGCCTTCAGGGGGTAGAGGTTTAGGGTCAACTTTCGTTTCAAGGATCTAAAACGACAAGTACCTGAGAAGATAAATTCTTAAAATGGGAATTGCCCATTGTCTAAACACTCGCCTTTGTTCCTCTGTTGGCCTAAGTAAACTAGCAGATACTCACATTTACTGATATCACCACAACATTCAATCTCTTCTAAATATATGCAACTTAGAGTTGATCTTTGGGTTTGAAGCAAATGTCTTTGTTGCATTCAAAATTCGAGGGACTGGTATAGAAATGATATATACATATGTCCATTCAAAAATGTGTGTATATGCATCTGGGAAAACTACCCCATAAAAATGAAATGTTTAAAGAATCAAGAATGTAAAAATGCTTTTCTAAATGGAAATGTGATTTTTAATTCTAATAAACAATGATTTTTTTTTGTTGAGAATTTCTTTGTGAAATGATGAGAAAACCGTAGGGACCTTTGGATTATCTCCAGGGTGCTAACTCATTCTGCCCCTTCCAAGGTAGTGCAGGCTTGCCTCTTCTCTTGTTTTTCCACCGCTGGATCAACTCTCTCGTCATGACTCCCTCGTCAACCAGCTTCTTAATTTTTCTATTAACGACCCCAAATTTCTTAGTGTCATGCCCCAGCGCCTCAATGTTTTGAAAGTGGTACCCATTTATCTCTCTGTTTCCTTCTGCTCCTAGGCAGGTCTGGTCTTTAAACATAGGTCCCGTAGTGTATGTTCGATTCTCTATCTAGCTGTCATAAAGTCCCCAAAGCTGGTATTCATTTTCCCGAGCACCTTATCAAAGAAGAAATAAGAAAGATGGCATGGAATTCACTTTTCTCTTCATCTACGAGAGGCTACACTTGGGTCGCTAAACACATACACCTCAAAGCACATTCTTTGAAGCTTTCATCAGGTTTCATCTTCGTACCCTGGAGATACCGACGACTTAGTGCTAGGTCCAAAGCACATCATACCACGGTAAGTCCTGCTAGACTGTCGGGGAAGTAGTGGATCGGTAATTTTTCAATGTAGCCCTCCATTTTTTTTTTGCAGAATATGGTCACACGAATCTTGGGGCATCTTGTTCCGTTATTATGTGGAAATCTTTGGAATCCGGAGGAACGACCAAATCGGGGCTCAAATAGAGTTTTCTTGTATTAAAGGCATCAAACTATTTTTTCTCTCTTTTTCTCTCGAGTCCATCTTTTAACTGCTCGAATCTTGATTTTTGAGTGTGTTCAATTCTTTTATTCACGATAAAACTCTAATTGTTCTTTGGATTACCCCTCAAAAATTTTATGCAAAGTGTAAAATATGTCATGATTGTACAATGTAATGCAATGCAATGCAATGTAATATAATGCAATGCAATGCATGAATGCAAATGCGGTGTTGATTCTCGAACAGTCCTTAAAAGACTTTTAATCGGTAGAAAAATGTCCAGTTGCAAGAAACTAATAATGAATTACTGGTGTGATTAGCTTCCTTCCGAGATCTTGACTTCGGGAAGTAAAACTCGTGCTCCACGTCTCGGCGTCATCTTGAGGATGATGGATGACTTCGTCTTATCTTCTTATTCTATGGACTCGTGACGTCATGATCTTTATTTTTTTGTGGCTTCTAAAAATAACATCAACAAGTGCGGGCATAATGCATATAAGATCTTTTTCGGGTGCAAACGAATAATACGTCTAAACAAAGATGGATTCTATCGGTCCTAAAGGAGTACTTTAAAAAATTTAGGGTTTAAATTAAAATTCTCAAAGATCATTTGGTTTTAAAATTTCCCCATTTTTATTATCAAAAATTTTAACTTACTTAAAAATGAAACTTTTAGGTTTATTTTTGTTATTATTATTATATTCGAAAGTTTTATGAGAGAAGAAGTTTCAAAGCAAAATAATAATATTTTTATTTTTTTCTTTTTTTTGAGTTAAATTAAAATCGAGAATTTTAAAAATGGTCAAATGTGAAGATTTAAAATTGGGGTTCCATGACCTTTTTTGAATCTTCTCGTCACGACGTGCCTTATTGTCGCACCGTCTTCTTTCGCGATTGGTCTTTGCTCGGCCTAACTTGATATCGTAATATTATCGTTCCCGACAAAGCGGATTTTTTTTCTATTTTGAAAGCCTTTTAATGAATTGTTCTTGAATCAACACCATGTCATGATATGCAACATGAATGCAAATAAAGCGTTAATTCATTTGGTAATCACCCTTTCGAACGACTTTCATGGGAATTAAAGGGTCCAGATTACAAAAAAGATCCATATTACAAAATGAGTCCCTATTACAAAAAGAGTCTATTACAAAGTCTTAATTACAAAATAAAGTTCTACACATAATCCCTAGCTCTACCTCCTAGCTCCTCGATGCTGACTCCGAGCAACTTGATAAACCTTGGTGCTTCTTCCATGTCCGGGGTTACGAAAGGTCGGAGAGCCGCGACTTCGGTAGCTAAGTCATTCACACGCCTTGCAACTCGTCGTATGTCCACCATTAGGGTCTCGTGTGTATACTTTGGCATTACACGCTTGTTCGGCAAATTGTTACGTCGGATTTGTTGAGTAATCTCTGACCGATGTCACGCGACTGGATCGATGCCATCCTTCCTAAGACACCTTTTTTCCATGATGAAAGATTTTCTAATCGGGCAAACCGCTTGAATCAACGCCTCTATGTAATGTGGATGCAATGATAATGCAACAAAAATATGTGTAAAAATAAAATAAAACACAAAAAGAAATGAGTTAGTACCGGATAAAAATAATAAATACATAAATAAAAGGACAAAATTAAACAGAATAAACACACAAAACAACCCTATTTATCCCGTCTAAAACACTTAAGGTTATCCGCATGGCTCTAACAGGGTGGGTTTCTATGTTCTCTACATGCAGTGTTGGTGCTAGGAGGTACCCGAATTGTCCTTGTTGTCCCCTACTAAGGGTAGCAAGGCCCCCGATCATCACCCATTATAGGCTCCTTTCAACGGGTTCAATTCGGGGACCCATTCGCTTATGCCCGTCTGAAGGAGCGATATCCTTTAAAGCGTAAGGTACTCGAGCCCCGAAGGTACTTGCTAGGCCCATACGGGAGAACGATATCTCCATGAAAGCATTAGCGTTTTCCCCCACTTAAAAAGACGGGTTTATATGCCATATTTTAAATGCGTTAAAATAAACGCGCAATTATGACCGAATGTTAATTTAATAGTCACTTTAATCCGGAACTTCCAATATTAGTAAAACGGTAATTATTTTAAAAGCTTGACTCTCATTTGTTTTTTTTTTTAAAAACAAAAATGTCCCCAGCGGAGTCGCCATCTGTAGCGATGTCTTTTTCTCAAATCGCTAAATAAAAAACGAGGATTTTTGAAAAGGTGTTTTTTGAGATTTTTTTTATATAAAATATTTATTCCGTGGGGTTTTTAAAAGAAACCGTATTAAAAAATGGAGTCGCCACCGGCCACTTAGGTAGGCCAGACACCATAAAACCAGAGATTCAAAAAGATTGGGTTCGAGAGTCGGTTACGGATGGGGAAGGATTAGCACCCCCACACCGCCCAAAAATTGGTACTTTAATAATTATCGCTTTATTAATATTGATTTTCCGGATTAAAGTGACGATTATTTTAAAATTCGGTCATAATTGCGAATAAATTTTAAGGGCCCCGTTATCCGAGAATAAACGCCCAACCACTATCACTACGCCTGATACTGGCCCCGTTTACGCTCGGATAAAAGGGCACCGCATTAACAATTTATATCTCGTATGCAATCTTAGTGGCAAAAATATAAAACATGGCAAAATATTTAAATGCAATAAATATTGACATAACAGAATACTAATCTAACATAAATGATATACTAGACTAAAACATGCATATATACATATTAATCTAACTCATAAATAAAAACATATCTAGCATAAACAAAATACTAATATTCATAAATATTAATCTAACATAAAAACAAATTCAACATAAAATACTATTCTAAAACATACATACATAAATATTAATCTGACTCATAAATAAAAACATATCTAACATAAATAAAATATTAATATAAAACACAAATTTAAAACATATTAAATATTAATCTAAAACATAAACATACAAAATAAAAAATAAGACTAAAATTTTAAGATAACTAATACTTCATTAAATTATAAAAATTACAACACTAATAAAAAAGGAAAGAAAATATACCTAACTAGGAGCTCGAACGGCGAATCCCGACTGAACCCCACCGAGATCTACCGCGACCCCTCCAAAAATATTAACTAGATCGGACCTAAAATAGGACCCCGATCGAACCGGTTAGGACCGAGGATATTACCCCGGTCCTGGGCTAGCCGAATTGGCCTGCCCTTGCCGATTCCAATTGTTGCAATTGCAATTGCCATTTTTTCTCTTCAATTGGCGTGCCATGGTTCTTCAATTGGCAGCCTATTTATAGGCCAAAGAGGGTGACGTGGAGCACCCTGCTCCACGCAATTTTCTTCCCTTTTTTTTTAATTATTATTATTATTATTATTTTATTTTTTTTATATATTAATAATTTTATTATTATAATAACACTAATAACACTAAAACCCGGTAAAAAATGAGTGATTACAACTTGCAACAAAACGAAGACAATGATATATATGAAACGGGGACTTTTGTAAAGCGGGAGATAACAGGGAGAGTGGTAACAAAAAAAAACACAGAGTGTATTGTAACAAGTTTTTCAGAAATACAAAAAAGAAGCAACGCAAGTCCAGTGGTACTTTTCTTACTTGTTTTCTTTACATGCATATACGAAAAAAAAACAGAAACAAAAAAGGGAGAGTAGTCTTACCGGCGTCGTTTGTGGGTCTTCCCTTCCTTAGTGATAAGCCTTTCGGCTTCTACAAGCCAGATATGGTGAACTAAAGGGAGGGGAAGACCCATTGTGGTTTCGTTTTGGTTTTAAAAAAAAAATTCACTTCGTATTTTCTAGATCTAGGGCAAATAAGGGTGTATCCTCTGAATCCAACCACGAATTCATGTTGAGGACGAAACGAGGGTTATTTTGGTGTGTTTTGGAAGCATGCCAGCGCCGGTTAGCGGCGGCCGGCGGCGGAGAATACGGCGGCCGGCCGCCGGATTCTGGGTTTCAGAAGAACAATGGAGAGAAAATGAAGAACATGGTTCTTACAAAATAAAAAAAAATGAGACGAATGACCAAAAATCTAATTTCGGCCTAAAAGAGGGGCTTTTATAGTTATTATTATTTTGCTAAATGGGTAAATTACGCACTTAACGATCCCGCGTTTTCAATATTTTCGTTTTTGTCTCGCCGCATGGTATAATTACAATCCCAGTCCCCCTGATATTTCAAAAGTTTACAATCTAGTCCCTAAATTACACCGAATCAGTTTCTAAATGGTAAAATTACGCCTTTAACCATCCCGCGTTTTTGAATTTTTCATTTTGGGTCTGCCCCTTGGTTTAATTACAGTTTTGATCCTTTTAGGTTCTGTTTGTTTCGCATTTTCGTCCCTAAATTACATATTATTGTTCTTTAATTTCTGCCACTGACTTTTATTTTTCTTTCATTTCAATCCTGTTTCTTTGTAAATACTCATGTTCGTATTATAATCGTATATGTTGATGTATTCTATTGTTTTATTTTATGTCCCTCGTATATGCCTCGTATTTTATGTTTAAATGTATATGTGTATTAAGCTTACGATAATTATATATTTTTTATCCGGTTATTCGTATTAAAGCATGTTACGTTCTATTTGACTCGTAAACGACATGCCCTTGTATTTTTGTACGTATTGTATGTTTTCTTGGCTTTTAGGTTACGTGTTAGTGTGTCTTCTGTTATGTATAATATATTGTTCCATATATGTTGAAATATGTTTTATTACTAGCATGTATGTCTTTTTAAAATATTTGTTTGTCTATATACGTAATTATTCCTGCCTTGTTATTCTGACTTGTTAAAGTTGTTTTTATCTATTATTTAGATTAATATGTATATATGCATGTTTTAGTCTAGTATATTATTTATGTTAGATTAGTATTCTGTTATGTCAATATTTATTGCATTTAAATATTTTGCCATATTTTATATTTTTGCCACTAAGATTGTATATCGAGATATAAATTGTTAATGCGGTGCCCTTTTATCCGAGCGTAAACGGGGCCAGTATCAAGCGTAGTGATAGTGGTTGGGCGTTTATTCTCGGATAACGGGGCCCTTAAAATTTATTCGCAATTATGACCGAATTTTAAAATAATCGTCATTCTAATCCGGAAAATCCAATATTAATAAAGCGGTAATTATTAAAGTACCAATTTTGGGCGGTGTGGGGGTGCTAATCCTTCCCCATCCGTATCCGACTCCCGAACCCAATCTTTTTGAATCTCTGGTTTTATGGTGTCCGGCCTACCTAAGTGGCCGGTGGCGACTCCATTTTTTTTAATACGGTTTCTTTTAAAACCCCACGGAATAAATATTTTATATCCAAAAGAGTCACAAACACCTCTAAAAAATCCTCGTTTTTATTTTAGCGATATTTAAAAAAAGACATCGCTACACACAGTTCGTGGATTTTGATGCAATGGACTAGGAGTTACAATCTGCTGCACTCTTTTGGTTGATCGTATCACACGGTTATGTTGATTACCTTTAAGATTCTCTCTTAGTTTGATCAATTCCGCTGGTGACTTTCTACCTTGCAATCTTGAGATGATATTGTATTTAACAGGTAAGTCAGCTCGCCTTTTTTTTAAGTCAAATGCAAGATATGATAAATTATCCCTACTCTTACTTTTAGGCTTTTGAGTTCTTTGAATAACTCAACTTTGCTCAACAACGTTTGTTTTCTCAAATCTCGAATAACACTTCTTGGACCAGTTTTCTGATTCAGTATTTGATGGCATCGAGCTTCTCTGAATATCCACAAGAGCAAGTGCAGAAGAAAGCTTTTCACTTGCTAACTGACAATCAATCTCCTCAACAGCATTAATTTTTTCCACTGGTCTAGAAGGAGAAGCTTCAGTTTGAGAAAGTTCACCTTCTTTTATGCAGTTTTTGCAGGCTTCCCGAAGTGACTGGTACATCCTTCCTCTTGGTGAAGTGTAGCACAAATAGCGCCTTCCATTACTGGTTGCATAGTGAAACACCCAACCCAGCCATGAGAGATGTTTTTTTGCCTTTAGCGCCATACCACTACCCTTGCATTTGCGAATCTCATCCAATTCAGCCTTGGACCAGTCCAAAACAGCTAGAGGGCAATATTCTGGTTCAACAAAATGTAGTCTCCTGATGTTTGGTTCAACAACGCCTAGATGGTTGATGTTTGGTTCAACATGTATATCTTTGGTGTTTGAACAAATATGCTTTCTGGAGTGATCTGTCAGATCTAAACAGATCTGATAAAGAGAGTGATAACGTTGCCCAGTAGGTGATAAGTATCGCCATCTGATAATTTTTCCGTTTTGCTTAGACTCCATTTCCCATCCCTGATATAGAAGATGCTTCCTAACATCGGTTAACAGAGAATTATCGGGTTTCTTACCAGCATGAATGTATTTGGTAATGGCACCGGGGCATGACTCGGCTTTAGAAACAAGCTCAGGGTCAGCAGGCATCCATGTTGCAGTTACATTGAGCCCTGAATGTTTATCCCTCCTTTCAGCCATATCTGTATCAGTTGTGGAAAATCCTTCATTGCTACCTACAGAACCGATGCAAGAAATTCCATCTGCGACAGAGGGTGAGAGCAACAAAGCCTCAGGTAAACTACAGACAACTTTATCAACAAAGGGTTCGTTAGGTTCGTCCAAAACATTGTTATCATCCTTGAAAACATGCATCAACTGACCAGAACTAGATTTCTCTTGAATCAACGGAATTCTAGCAGTGTCTGGACTCAACAAAGTACTGTTAATTTGATTCTTAACTGGTACAAGAGCAAAAGTGTCACCTGAATTTGCATCAGTAATCATATTAACATCCGCATCTGGTATAGCAGATTCCTCTTGTGATTTGGATTCTGGTTGGGAGGAACCAGGAAGGCCTAATACCTTGACAAAATGGTCCACGGTGATTTGATGGTTATCTTTTATTACTTCCAGCACCAGTTCTTTCCACAAAGACTCACAGGAAAATGTCCACTCTCTAACATTTTGAAAATCCTCTCTCTCCCGTAAATCATACCAAAAAGTTGTTGCACAGAAACAGAAAGAAACCACTCTTGCCCATATTGTTCAATCAACTCAAGAAACAACCAGGTTCCGCGTTGTTGCCACTCCTCTTTGAAGTCGTTCCAATCTTGCGTAATCCGTAAGATGTCAATTTCAGCAGTCATTTCATCACCCAAATCAGGGAAGAAAACTCTCCTCTTCTCTGAACCATCTTCATGGTCCAAAATCACACCTTCCCACCAAGCATCATTATACCATACATCGACGCAGAGCCCATAGCGAAGGTTCCGTTTGCAGAACTCTAGTTTAGGTGGCAATTGCCTTATAGTCGCCCTAAAGTTATAGTGAGTCTCACATGGACAAGCAAAAACATTGATTACAGGAGAAACATCGACAATGCCAACGAGCCTATCGGAACCATCTTCAAGAAGAAGATGATCATACTTGACGTGACACCCTCGATTATCCCATGAAATAACAGTTCCTTGATGCCATGAACCCTGAAACCCTTCTTCAACACTCCTCACCTACAAAATTTCAACATTGTAATGGAAAGAGCAAATCCATCAATATTCATATTCGAAATTTAAATGATGAAAACAATGAATCGAGAATTCTGAAACGAAGTACTAATGAACATTGCACGGCAACCAAACAGACCCAAAAGGAGGCATATAAGTGCATTATTAATGAGAAAAACAATTAAATAGGAGAATGCAGCTCTAACAACACAGATTAAAAGATTTGGAAACTTTCATCAAAAGACAAAACCAAATACAACCCAATTCTACAATTCTGAAAAATAAAATTTTTCAAAAACAAAAAAGCACCCACATTAAGAAAACTCAATAAGATTACAACCCAGAACCTGAAACACCTAAAAAGAAGGAAAGAAACCAACCAAGGGAGGCATAATTAAAAACGATCGTTACCTCAACTTTTTCGTTGAAATCAAATTTCTTTCTTTCAATAATTCTCCTATATTTCCTTTTCCTCCAAACAGAGCCTTTGTCTTCTAAAACACCAATCACCGCCATCGGTATCTAAAACTAGATACCGATTTCGTCTTAATGCTTTCTCGTCAAGTAACGAGTTTTCGACTCTAATGTTCTCTCTTTAGTTTCCTAAAAACCTAAACCCTCCTTTTCCATGTGATATCAGCTGTTCATCGATTTGGATCCGTCAAGTAACGGTTGAGATTCATTAGTCTACTGTCTTTTGGTCTTTACGTTGTACATCGGAAGAGAAGATTTTGTTAGTGTTTTTATTTGAAATTTTTTATTTAATTTGAATGTAAAAATTTTGTCTCTCGTAGTTTGTAAAATGTAAAATCGATGACATGATATTACTATGAATCGGTCCAATGGGAAATTTGATTATCAACCTAATTAATATCATCAAAGATGATAATTTTTTTAACAGAAAGCTTCATTATAACACAAACATAACAGAGAAACATGGGTTCTACTAGAGAAATCAAGAGAAACAAAATCAGTAATCGATTTTCAAGTGCATGACACTTTTAGGGTCACAAAAATATAGAAATATTTATATAAATGCAACAAGAACATTTAAGAGAAGTTATCACGTCAAGATTTTAAAATCGTCGATGTTTGAAAAAAAAATAAAGAAAAAGACGAAGTCGAAGAGCCTATTGTTGGTATTTCGCCAACGAAGACAGCGAGAGTCCAACCACCATCAAGAACATTCGAAGACGTGTAAAAATAAAGATAAAAAATGACAAAAACAACCAAGAAAGGAAGACTCATTGAAACACCAAATCCTACGAGAGAAACTGAGACAAACAAAATCAACAACCGGTCTTCAACTGCATAACACTTTTGTAACACAACAAATCGAGCTAACAAGAATTTTCAGTAGAGAAAGAAGTAGATCAGAATAAGGATAAAAAAGAAGCAGAATTTTGAGAGAAAGACGAGACAATTTTCATTCATTCGATATTTAGGAGTGTGGCTACAGTGCCTCTTTAACCTACTACAAGCCAAACGACGTAGTTTTAACTAAAATAAAAACATAAAATGCCAATGTTTTGATTGTCTTGAAAAGGTACGTTACAAAACTCCCCCCTCGTCCTCAAGGATTTAAGGAAAAGACAATAAGCCAAGGCCTTTGAAGAAGAAGTCTTTGAGCCACCTCGGATCGTCCTTGCTTTCTTTAAATGGTTTGACCAAACATTGCCCGAAGCTTTTTTCGTCTTAGCTAAGCTCGACTCGGGAAACTGCAGTACTGCTTTTAACTTGTTTTCAGAAGCTGCAAAGTTGATGAAATCTTGTCTACACAATGTTGTTTTCTTGTGTCATGTTGATGTTCGTAGATACTCGATTCCTTGAAATTTCCTTCCCATCCATTGCTGCACAAACTTTGTCATTGTAGACGTTACTATAGAGCTTCCTCCTGGATCAAAAATTCTAACATTGCTGCAAGCTCTCATCCATGAATTATATGAAACAAGCCTCATATCAATTCTTACATTCCTTGTTTCCCTAGGTTTCAAAATTTCTTCTGCTGTCCAAATTTCTTCTTGACCCGTGAGAAAGACCAAAATATCTCCAAGTGGCTGTCTCAAGTGGATTTTAAGTACAAAAACAATAGCAGCATCCAAGTAATCAGCTTCTAGTGCTTTTGTGTAGTGTATCTCAACAGGGAACTGTCTCCCAGAAATTTTGAAAACTAGAGCAGCATCAAAAAAATCACATAACTTCTCTGCATCAAGTGTTGCTCTTGAAATAAGTAATCTGATATCTTTTCCAAATCGTGTTATATCCTTCACCAATCTAAAAGGAATATCAATTAACACAATTCTTTCATGAGCCTCATTCACCATTGTCACACTGTAGCTTGCGAGATCAGGTTCATCGAGCAATCCTTGCAACAGCATACCGTCTACCATATATTTCAATACAATATTTTCTAAAGTGTAATCTTCAAAACGAATAGAATAACTGACCTCATGGCCAAGTTGGACACCAATTTCTTGAGACACTCGAGCAGTCACACTCATAGCAACAACTCGTCGAGGCTGTGTACAACCAACCGTCCAACGCTTTGTGTAACCAGCTTCATGAAGATATTGTGATCTCTGTGCAGTTTTTCCAAAACCAATTTCTTCTAAAATAACAAGAACCTGATATTTTTCCATAACTTTAAGTAAATCATCTCGATATGGATAAGTTGGCAAAGTTTTACGATCTTCCTGTAGTTTCTCCAATTCCGATTTTGCCTTAACAGAGTCAAATTGGTCTTCAAATCCAACAGCCATTAGCAGTACCCTAAACTTGTATGGGTCATCACCCGCAACCAAGACGCTATTAATTGATATGAGCTTATCGTTATCAACCACTTCCAAAAAGTGATGCAAGCTCTGCCGACCATCATCCTTAAAATATGTCTTTGCAATAGCCGCATAAAACATTCTTAATGTCATCACTGCCAAAAACCCAGAAACTTCAATAGCCGCGACCTGCTCATGGGAGAGCTCTCGAAGATACGCGATTCCTTCCAACGCGAGATCGACAACACTCATGCCCAGCTTGAGGCATTGCAAGGTGATGTTGCCCTATGCAAGCGCGCCATGGCAGCAGGGCCAAGCACCATGGTCGAAGCTAGGAAGGTTGCGGTGCCCAAGCTAAAGACCTTCGCAGGGTCAAGCAACCCATGAGAAGTCGAAAACTTCTTGTATGGCTTAGAGCAATATCTTGTAGCTGTGGGCATCGTGGATGAGGCATCCAAAATACAAACCGCATCACTATATCTCACTGACACCGCCATGTTGTGGTGGAGGAGAAGGCGTAGCGACATTGAGAAAGGTACGTGCATCATCTCTATTTTTTAAGACTTTAAGAAGGAGCTTAAACGACAGTTCTACCCGAAAAATACCGAAGATGAGGCGAGAGCCCGCTTACGAAGGCTTAAACAATTGGGGAGTATTCGCGACTATGTTAAAGACTTCACCAACTTGGTGCTCGAGATCCCCGATCTCTCCGAAAAAGATTTTCTCTTCAATTTTATGGATGAACTCTAGCCGTGGGCCAAGACTGAGCTAAAACATCAGGGAGTGCAAAACCTTACCGATGCTATAGTCATAGCCGAGAGTCTCATTGACTATACTAGCCATAAAGAGTCCACCACCAAGCCGAATGATAAGAAGAGTAATCAAGCCAAAGGTGGGAGAGATAGGAGCCAACATAAGGAGGGCCACCATGAGGACAACTCATCTAAGCACAAAGATCCGTCCTCATGGAAGGACAAGGGCAAGTCCAAATATTCTCGAGGCACAAGAAGTCTACCATTCAATAAGTGTTTCATTTGCGATGGTGACCATTGGGTTCGAGAGTGCCCACAACGTCAAGCCCTCAACTCGCTCCTAGAAAGTCATCATCAAGGCAACAGTACTGACAGATGCCATGAAGGTGCACACATAGGATCTTTGCAACTACTCAATGTAATGCAATCTGCCCTGAAGGCTGAAGCCAAATAGTTGCTCTATGTGGACGTCACCGTCAATGGAAAGGCAACAAGAGCCATGCTAGACACATGTGCATCTCATAACTTCATCTCTCTTGATGAAGCGAGTAGGCTTGGTCTTAAAGCGATAAGGGAAGGAGGATCCGTCAAGGCAGTTAACTCTGCCGCACTACCCATGCAAGGCATCGCCCGAATGGTCAAGACCAATGTGAGAGCATGGTCTGGCCACTTGGATTTCACATTAGTTTCAATGGACGACTATAAACTCGTCTTGGGACTCGATTTCTTCAATCGAGTCAAAGCAGTTCTGATGCCATCAATCGAGTCAAAGCAGTTCTGATGCCATTTGCCAACACTATGTGCATCATGGACGGACATCAAGCTTGTATGGTACCAACGACCAGAGCCACCAAGCAAGGGACTAAAGTGCTCTCAACACTTCAGTTCGAAAAGGGCTATCCCGAGAAAAATTGTCTTTTTGTTATCATCAATGGTATTAATGAGCCAGAGAGAAGAGTATCCAAACTTGGCACAGTTGCGAGTGACAACAAGCCAAGGGAGAGCCATGGTGCGACTACAAGTGCCAAAGTAGTCAAGCCAAGGTCAAGACCCGATGTTATAGCAAAGAACAAAGTCGTCAAGCCGAGGGTAAAGGAGAAGCAACTAGAGTGCTACCAATGTAAGGGGCCTCACAAGTTGCGGGAATGCCCAGGTCAAGTCAAGCCATCCAATAAGTTGGGTGAGCTCAAAGAGAACGAGGCTATACAACTTGATTTGACGATTGCAAGCTCTGCCAATGCCAAGGGAGACATAGAGCAGGAAGGGGTGACCATGTCCAAAAAGGCTACAAAGGAGTTCACCAAGCATGTTTGTGGAAAAAACATGGCTTCGGAGACCACCATGAGAGGAGGGCTGAAAGAAGAGCATGCCGACGGTGTTCGTGTGAATAACACTGCTTCAAAGACCAAATCTAACAGTTCAATAAAGGCACGACGAGGGCGTCACGAGCTTAGGTAGGGGAGAATTTCACGACCCGCCAACATTCACAAAGGCAAACTCGATTTCCTTGGGCGTTTTGGAGACAGACATGCACCAAGGAAGCTTCTAGAAAGGCCTAGGGTGGCCTACATCCATATCAAAAGTATGCCACAACGTTCTAGGAGGTTCCAAGAAGTTCTACCAAAGTCTAGACACATCCAGAAGGCTTTAGAAGACCCTGGAAGACTTTGGTAAGATCAGGACTACTCTAGAAGTCTCTAGAACTCTACAAAATAATCTAGAACACTTTGGAATGTTCTAGAAAACCATGGAAGGCTCTAGAAGATTTAAGAAGGTTCTGGAACATTCTAGAATGATCTAGAATATTCTAGAAGGTTATGGATAAATCTTCATAACTACACCATTCTAGGATTATGTAGAAAGTTCTAAGAGATGTAAGATATTTATAGGTTGTCTAGATTTCTCTAGAATCAAAATACTAGCCGTAGGATTAGATTGATCTCCACCGTCCATTAAGGAGGTGGGATAGGTGACTTTGGTTATTTGGCAATCAACCCCAACAATCCCACAATCCAAGAATCCAAACATTCTTAAAGCCTTGTAAAGTTCTCCAAAAGCTTAATACAAGTCCTTTATCTTTTTCCCTTTAAAATCCTTCTTGCTTTCTCAAGTATTTCCTTTCTAGCCATTGCGTTCGTGAGAATTAAGGCTTGTTAGCATAGATCGGGAGTGATAACGCCGCGCGGATAGTTTGAAGAAGTTAAGTTCGTGACATTATGCAGGCTAAGACTCTGAAGATCCATCGTAGGAATCGGAGCTGAAACTTGGGTGTTGTCCATGGAGATGGAGTAGCTCATGGGTTGAGGAAGAACACTATTAAGTTGGCGAAACACAGGAGGGTAGGATCCTAGGTTGCTCATTTCAAGCATGTTTGTAAACTGAAGTTATATGTACTGTTTTTTGGTTAAGAAGAGGTGAAGGAGAGACATTATATATAGAGAGAAGAGGGTACTGTTTTGGGAAGTGAATTTATTGTGTGTAGAGACTCGTTGGATCTGTCGTGGGACGTGTCGATCTCTTGTGATCTTTGGCCAACTTATTTTCTTAAAATCTCCTTTAAATTTGGGTAATTGGAGAAGTTTCTTTGTTTGGGAGATGAGACTATCCATACGTCATCGGCATCCATAGATGTATTTCAGAAACGAAAATTTGGTGGATAAATGTGTTTTTACAAATTTTAATATGTTTAATAGCATTTGTTTTCAAATTGAAATAAAAATCTTCTACTTTTCTAATGTATAATGTAAGTTTCGGTATTTAAAAATTGAGTTTAGAATTGGCATTTATAGTTAATACTAGAATTAGGTTTAGTCTTTAGAGGTTAGCGTTTAAAGTTTAATTTTATAGTATTAGGACATACATAAGGCATAAACAAGGAACACATAATTTTTATTCTTAAAATTGTATATGTTTTGATTAAAACTTCTAATTCATAATTTATACAATGAAGCTTCATACTCTATACAGACAGTTCACATGCGAGTGATGTTGTGTAGAAGAGCAACATTGACATTTTTAAGGGTTTTTTTAAGTTAATTAAAAGGATAAGATATGTTCATACTTTTTCGTAAAGGAAAATTCCACAACGCTCGACGAGCACCGCTGAACACCAATAACGATGAACACCATTAAATTAATTTATAAAGATTAAAAATTTCAAGGACTTAACATATAATTATTAAAATAAATTTTCAATTAAATTATTTTCTATATATATATATATATTATATTTTGAGCTTTTTAAATAATTTGATCAAATACCAACTTTAGTCAATTTAAAAAATAAAAAACCCTAAAACTAAAACCATAAACCCAAAATTCGAACATTAGATTTAGAATTTAGGGTTTATGGTTTACGGTTTAAGGTTTAGAGTTTAAGTTTTTAGGTTTAGTGTTTAGGGTTTAGGTTTTTTTATTGTCGTGATTTGCTTAAGATGATTTTCCATTATCGTGAATTAGGACAAACTCAAGAGTAAAAAAATCATTGCTTCTCTAAAACCTTGTTCGATGTTAAATGATAATATTAATGCAAATATGGTTAATTATGATGGATGATATATTGTAGTTATTAGGGTTTCAAGTTTAGGGTTTTAGGTTGTGGGGTTTATGATATTGGGTTTAGGGTTTATAGTTTAAGGTTTAGGGTTTTTTTTATTTCTTTAAAATTGACTTAGGTTGGTATTTGATTCAATTATTAAAAAAATATTAAAAATACAATATCTATGGAAAATAATTTAATTAAAATTTATTTTAAATAATTTATAATTATACGTTGAGTTCTTTAGGTTTGTAATCTTTATAAATTAATTTAATGGTGTTCAACGGCGTTCATCATTAGTGGTGTTCAGCGGTGCTCGTCAAGCGTGGGAGACTCATCCTTTCATAAATCTTTGATACGTATATACTTTACAAACAGAGTATCCTAGGATGAATATCATCCTTATATCCGTCGGGACCACTTGTTAAATTCTTACGAAATTTTCTTATTTTAATGAAATATGATCTTTTGTTAAGAAGATCCAATAAAAATATTAAAACACAAAACTACTATTATAAAATTGTTGAATACTTTATAAAAAATAAATTTTTCCATGTAAACTGTCACGTTAGCACTGTAAATTGTAAAAAGTACTATTAAACATCAGTTCGCTTGTGAACATCAATTCAATTGTTAAAAAAACTAAAAAAATCAAAATGTTTAAAAGCAACAAAATTTTAATATAAATGAAATTTATATCTTTTAATAATATATTTTTAAGGCTTAAATAATGTTCAAAATATTTTTTAATAGTCTTAAAGCGATTACAATATAGTATCTGTTCATATATTTTTAACCCATTTTCGGTGATACCGTGTTGGGAGAAACGACCGTCTGGATTCGACGACCAAAGACGTGTGCTTAGGCGCGGTGTTCGGCGGCGGAAGCGGCGACGATTTGGGGGTTTGAGTTTGGAAATTTTTAGGGATTTGGGGGGCTATTTTATAAAAATTGCAAAATTTTGAGATTTTATAAAAAACCTAATTTTTTTATAAAAAAATTGTTTTAATTTTTAAATTTAAAAATAAAATAAACATGCCACATGTCAAGCATTAATTGGTTAAGAATTTTTTAAACACATTTTAACGGTCAGACACCTAAAATTGCAAACATTATAAACTTTAGGCGCCTAAAATTATAACATTTGAAACCTTAGGCACATTATTTTTACAAAAAAAAATTCACCTAAAATTCAAAATAGGTATACTTTTGGCACCTATTTTTAATTTAAGCCTTCCTTAAACACTGCTTCAAATGTGGTAATGGGTGAAACAAGTATATTTAACCGGTTGACTAAGCTGTTCATCTTTGTTTTCTCGTATTCTCTAAGGTCATAGATTTTAGACATACTAAAAGTATTTTTATTCTTTCCCCTAGATTCCTTTTCCCCTCCCATTTAGATATGATTATATTTGGATTAATTTATCAAAAAAATATATGGTAATGGGAGAGGTTTCTTTGTTTGGGATGGGGCTATCGATACGTCTTCGGCAGGCATATACGTGTTTTAGATAAAAATTTGGTCGACAAATGTGTACAACTTGTATATGTTTAGAAGTATTTGGTTTGAAATTGTAAATGTTTTGATTGAAATTTATATTTCATAATTTTTAACAATGAAGCTTCATACTTTACCAATTCAATATTACCGGCTATAATGATGAAAACTTATATATTTGTCATATTCGGATAGTTGTGAGAAGGTATCGTGAAAAATCGTGTTATGAGCACGACAAGTGTTTGGTGTAATAGCAAGGTACATTACTCTTTTAAAGAAAATAATAGGTTTGAATTTTAGAGATAATATTATTAAGAAAAATAGTTACGAATCCCGAAAATAGAGTATAAAATGGACATATACTTTGGAGACTATGTTCACCAAAAAAATTCGGACATAAATAAAAAATAAAACATGAAAATTCAAATGACGTGAAAAAGAAAAGACCAAAATCTTCTGTTGACTATGTTCTTCATCATCCATGGAAATCTCACAAACAAATTTTCACGTCTCTATCAAACTAGACGCTCAAGTAGTGTTGTATGAGAGATGATCAACAAAATAAATAATGCATATTGCTCTGCTAATAGTTATAAAAATATCGATAAATTGTCAAAAAAAAGATTTAACTATACGAGACTGTGGTCCTTCACCGATTAAGGGCGTGCGTTGTGATATCGTTACATGCAAAGTTACAACAAATGTATATGAGAATCACGCCATAAAACAAACGAAAACATATCGCAAAGACAAATGAGACAAAATGTTACAAGATATACAATAATTAGAATGTTACATAATTTAACGATTAATTAAAAATTCACTACAGGTTATATATTCACATAATTATTAATATATTATTGTTTTAAGGGTGTAATAAGCATTTGAACTTTTTTCTTACATTTTTTTGCCCAAATAAGCCCTTGAACCTAGATAGTTATTCAATTAAGCCTTTGAACCAAAAAATTAAATCAATTAAGCTCTTTGATCAATTCTGATATTAAATCTTGACATTTTTTAGATATGTTGGTGTAGTACGTCGTGTCGCAGTGTTTTCCCTTAACATTTTTCAAAAAATTTATTTTATTTAAAAAATTCTTTAAAGTTTTAAGAATTTTAAAAACTTGAAAAATTTATAAAAATATATATTTTAAAAAATCAATAAATGTAACATGATAGAATTATAGTGTATTATATGCCACTAATATCTAAAGAAAAAAAGGTCAATATTTGATTGTTAAAATTGGTCGAATAGCTTAATTGATTTAATTTTTTGATTTAAGAGTTTAATTGATTAAATTTTTAAATTTAAAAACTTAATAGAGTATAAAAAAAATTAAAAGACATAGTTTTTTTTTTTCCAAAAATTCAAATGCTTTTTACTCCCTTAAACCTATACTATTTAGTCAATCACTTCATTTTTGTAGTGGAGTTTGTGTTGGATTATACAAAAACTAATAATTAATCTTCGAATTAACCAAGGTCTATTGGATTTATTGCTTAAGCCCATTTTATGGAATCATGATTAATCCAATAAAAGGCGGGACATGAGAATGCTGCGTTAAGTTTCCCGCGATAATAAACATTTCCCCGCTCCTCATTTTCATCTTCTTTTATATATTACCTCCAATATTTTCCTCCTCGTCAGTCAATCGAATCCAAGCCCATTTGTTTTTGTTCCAGTCTGTCTAAATCGGTGAAAACGTTTGACAATGCCTGCAATTGCCGATCGCAATTCGTCTCCATTCAAGGGGATGCCGGCCGCCAAGAGCTGCGAGGTGGTTGGATCCAACGGCTGTTATACTCCTCAGAAACGAAGGTTAAGGTTCGACACGGCGGCAGTCAAAGAGAGTCCGGTTTCAACGCCGATAAAGCTCAAATCGCCTCGCCGTCGCCTAATTTCAAGTCCAAGCAGCCCTGCAAATGTGAGCTATTACTTCCATTGTTTACTTCTTTTTTAAACTGTATGGTAGTTTGTGTTTGAATTGGTTTTGTAATCTGTTGTAGTGTTCGGACTAAGCAAAATGAATTAATATGAGATTTATTTGACAAACTAGAATAAGAACTAGTTATTTATGGCTCAGTTCCTTTTTAGTGTTCGATGAAATTCATGTTCTACAAAAACACTTTATTAGATTTAAAAGTTTGCTAATATTCCTTAATTTTATATATTTACAGCAAATCAAGGAAGATCTGAGCGGAAAACCACTGAAGAAATGCTGGAATCCTAGAGGTAATTTTGTAGCTAGTTTTTTTTTCAATGTGCCTATTTAATTTTGAGCAATCAATGAATTATATTAATTTGGCTTTTGTTTATTTTGTTCAAAGATGTTGAGCAAATGAGGGCTGTGAAGGAGGCTCTACATGTTTCAACAGCGCCATCAACTGTTGTGTGCCGAGAAGATGAGCAAAAGAAGGTTTTGGATTTTTGCAAGACATCTCTCAGACAAGAGAAAGCTGGGAGCTTGTATATATGTGGATGTCCAGGGACTGGGAAATCATTATCAATGGAGAAAGTAAAACAGCAAATTATTGATTGGGCAACAATGGTATGTTCGTTCTTTATAGTCCCCCCTTGAAATCTTATTGAAGTGAGTTGTGATTTTGAAGTATTTCCTTTTTGTAACAGGAAGGTTTGCAGCCACCTGAAATATTAGCAATGAATTGCACTTCTTTAACAAATATATCTGTGATTTTTAGTAAGGTATTAATATTGAGACCTTAACAACATTAAAACTTTGAATTTTGTAAGTTCTTGCCTGATGATTGTTTTGGCAGATTCTTGGCATGCACCAATCAAAGAAGAAAATTACGGGCTCAACATCACCTTCACAACATCTACAGAATCTGTATTCTAATAAGCAGGCACCATCTGGCTCAAAGATGATGTGAGAATAATGGCTACACTACAATGAAGCTTCTTTATTCCCCTATCCCTTGGACTTAACAAAACCATGAATTTTTGCAGGTTAATTATTGCTGATGAGTTGGATTATTTGATTACAAGGGATGGGGCAGTACTTCATGATCTTTTCATGCTTACAAATTTCCCGTTTTCAAGATGTATATTGATAGGTATCATTCATTTCAACTATGTATTATGAATATGCTTATTTCTCTGTCGCTTGTCATTCATGCCAACATTCACTCATGATTTTATTTTTAATTATTTGCTGCAGGAATTGCAAATTCCATTGATCTAGCTGATAGGTTTCTTCCAAGACTACGGTCGTTGAACTGTGAGTTCTTTACTTTCATTACATTGGTTAACTCTGATATTAGGCTTGATTATGTGATGGATTTTTTTCTTTTCTTGAAGAAATTTACTGGTTTGGGGTTATGGATCTACTCCTTAGTAATTTATAGTGTAATATTTTCCCAACTTTTTACTGTTATTTTATTGCTCTGCTGATATTAACTTCAACGAATGCTTTTTAGTCCCATTTTTTAGAAGTAGCTACTTGCAATGATGCAATATGGATGCTTAGCTGTTCTGGAAGTAATTCTAATTTATTAAACTACCACTTCTGTATGCTAGGCAAGCCTATGGTTGTAACCTTCCCTGCTTACTCTAAAGATCAAATCCTTTCAATACTTAAGGAGAGGCTCTTGGTAATTTCTAGTTCCGCTTTCACTCCTGGTTACTTGGAATTTGATTGTGAGGCTGGATCAATGTTATTGAGTTATAATGACTTTCTACTCTAACAGGTGCTTCCATACATTGTCTTCCACCAGCAAGCATTAGAACTTTGTGCCAGAGTGAGTTATTCTGCTTTTGAAAACCTCTTCACACCTTCAATCAATCTACATTCAATAGATAGATACTAACTGCTTGATATTAACAGAAAGTTGCAGCTGCATCTGGAGATATGCGGAAAGCTCTTTCTGTTTGTAGGTCAGTGTTTTATTATTTTTCTTTTTTTTTTTTCTGTTGAGAATGGAGAAGGGTGATAGGTCTTTGGAGAACCAATCAATATGTATATTTTACTTATGCATAACGCCTTCCTTGCTTTGAATAGAGTAGGTGTTTTAAATTATTAGCTAACATTCTAAAGTTGTCAGGAGTGCGGTTGAAATTCTTGAAGCAGAATTAAGAGAATCTGCAAGTAATTTGAGGTTGACATCAGTAGAGGGGGAGTTCATCAGTCCCCAGACTCCATCACAAGAAAATAGTACTGTAAGTGCCTCCAACAGCTTAATGTTATTGCTTCTGTTACATGAATCTTACACATCATGCTTACCCGTCATATCTACAGTTGTTTACACGTGGTGATATGTTTCAGGTGAGGATTGATCATATGTCACTTGCATTGTCAAAGACATTCAGATCACCTATAGTTGACACTATACAGTCTCTTCCTCAGCATCAACAGGTAAGCTTGAAACCTATAAGGAATACAGAAGTCTGATATGTCTGCTGCTTGAACTGATCTAATGCTGTTAAGTTTGACTGCAGATTATACTTTGCTCTGCTGTGAAGTATTTCCGCGGTGGAAAGAAGGATACAACTATTGGGGAGGTGTGTTTTTCATAATGTTTGATAACAATGAGCTGAATCACTGAGTAGTTGCATAATTGACATAGTTTGTATTTTTCTGCAGCTAAATAAATCATATATTGACATCTGCAAATCAGCACTCATCCCACCAGTTGGAATTTTGGAATTTTCAAGTATGTGCAGAGTGCTAAACGACCAGGTAACTAAATTATACCAGTTCTTCGGTTTAAAATCAACTCATAAGCTAGACCTAATGTCGAAAGGGAGGTTGACATGATTCATTATACAGGGCCTCTTTAAACTGGGTCAGTCTCGTGATGATAAGTTCAAAAGAGTAACTCTGAAAGTCGATGAAGCTGACATCTCATTTGCTTTGCAGGTATAAGATTCATCATTTAAGCACAGACAAGATTCTATCTTGAGTAACTGATTTGTTCCTTACCTATAACCATTTATCTTGAACAGGGAGTTCGTTTATTTCGGAATTGTCTTCAGTAATTTCGCACAAATGTATCATACGACCAGTGATGCCTTTGATATGGTAGCTGTCTCTGTCTTCAGCCTGCCTGAAAACAACACAGGATAGGATAATGCTTGTCGCAAAAGCTTATGTCTGGTTCAGTATTGCAAGTTGCAACGATCAAGTCCATCCCAAGTCCCAACCCGTAAGGGGAATGGCAAGGTACTATTGGGCTATTTGGCCACTGTTTCAAGCAGAACTTGCAATTGTTGACAATTTTGATACATATTGTATATATATTGTGTAATTTTTTTTCTTTTTTTAATTGATGAGATTCATATTGGTTCTTTTATTTGCTTATTTTATAATAAAAACATATATTGGATATGGACTAATAAAAAACTTCCCGCTGTTTTCAGAACTTTATGCATGTGTTATTGGTGCGGGACAAGGGAGGATTGTCCCATAGCTTTGTTTAGTACATGTATATTTGATATGTAACGCATATGTATGTGTGACAGCTATGCAATGCCTGCCATTGTTGTAGCCACATTTATATGAAATAAATAATGTTATCCGAAGATGGGCAGGGCTTTGGCCCCCTTTGGTTAGGGAAAATTACCCTTTCAATCTTTAGATTTATAAAATTTTAGTCAACAAATTGGTAAAAATAATTTTTACCCCTTGGTTTGAAAATGTTTCCTTTTAATCCCAAAAACTGTAAAGATTTAGGATTCAGTCTTGACCGCCGGTAAAAAAATGGTTTTGCCATTGAAGTTGGGAGAGAACATCGACTATCAGTTTGCCGAAAGAAAGAAATGATGTAGCAAAGGAAATGTGGAAAATATCACATATAGAGTACGTAACAAATGAACACAAAAGCTAATACTAGAGCTTACTATAATATCCAGAAGGCTCAACAGAGAACATTGAATGCAAAATCCACATCATTATTTACCCCTAAATTCATTAACTACTACTACTACTACTACTAGTATCTCCAATAACAAAACCAGTCACCATTACTTAGTCAAAAAGACCAGCAACAAGATCCTCATCCGACTCCTCCGACTCCTCCTTCTTTGCCTCCTCTACCTTCTCTTCCTTGGCTGCACCCATATCAGCCAAAGCAGCTGCACCCGTATCAGCCAAAGCAGCTGCAAACTTGCTCGGATCCTATCGTTGTTTAACCATAAAAAACCCCTTAGATTGTCAAGCAATCACAAGACATCAATAGAAAGAAATTAAATGCAAATGCATTAATAAGAAATCAACCTTGAGGTATTCTTTGACTTTCTCAGCCTGAGGGAAGGTATACTCTGTAGCCACAGCAAGAGCAAGAGCATTCTTGTAGGCATGGATAAACATATGAGGAGCGGCAGCAAGAGTCGGGAACGAAATCGCCAGAGAAAGGGAAGCAACATTGGAGACCCAACCCACAAACTTCTCCATAAGATCATCTTCAGTTAGGTCCAGCACCTCGGGGCTGAACACCGCTCCATTGTCGTACACGGATACCACGACGAGCCCATAAGAGAATGGCTTTATCCCGAGCTTCGAGAGCAGGGCCGCCTCGGACGAACCAACCTTCTCACCCTTCTTAACCAGCTCCACTGCTGTCACGATTTCGACAGTGCCTTTGTTGATCTTGGTCGGAATGTTGAGCACCTGATGAGAGGATGCCACATACATGAGATTATAGCATACATGAAGAAATAAAACACACACACATATATGTATGTATATAAATATAAACCTGGAAGAAGGATGTTTGAGAAGGATCAAGGCCAGTGTTGCCAGGAGGAACAACAACATCAATTGGAGCAACGAGACCCACACGTGCTGGAGCCCCAACCTGAAGATCAATTCAAAAGCACACCATTTAAGAAAATAAAAAACAGGGGGTAATGTTAATTATAGATAAGCATAAAATTATCAAATTAATTGACATCAAAATCAGAAATAGAAAGAACATAATCATCATTAGTAAATAATAACCCTAAGCCAAAAGTGGTAACATGGTAATCAATGATGCACGAAATTAAAACTTCTTCTAATCACGAGATTAATTAAAATAAAACAACTATATACATATATAGTTATATATATATATATACCTTGTATTTCCCAAGTTCTTCACGAACTTCCTTCAAATCACCCTTGGTAAAGATGAACCCTACGTTTCCCTGATCAAAAACAACGGGGCCATAAAATCATAATCAACTTCAAAAACAAATTCAAAAAAGTTTCTAAAAAAGGATAAAAAATGAAAAGAATCGGATTACGGCGAGCAAAGGAAGGAGGTTCTTGATGGCATCGTTGCCGGTGTTCTCAGCGTGGATCCGAATGGACCTTTTCATCATGGTGTTCTTTCCCATGAGGATAACGGAGTCACCCCTCAAACCTTTCCTGATGCTCTGCATTTGTTTGGATCCCACGTTATCGGCGGCCACCACCAGTATCTGGGAGTACTCATCCAGGAGACAGCAGATTTTTTTATCGTACTGCGATTTCTTTTCCCTCTTCGCCGGATTCAACACCATTTTCGCTTGCTTTTTCAACGACAAAAAAAAAAAAGAACACCTTTAACCAAAAATGAATACCCTTGCAGCAGCAGCATGCATGAGTGTATGCATATATATATAAAATAATATGTTGAGCATTGAAAGGGTTGGTTTTATGGGCTCCATTTCTGAGTTTGATATTGGGCCCATCAAACGATGTACAATACTAGGAATTGTTGTGAAGCTTTCTTTTTCAACTGCTCTCCTCTTTTTATGGTCCCAAATCCCAACAGAGATTTCAATTTAATTTACATGGAAAAATATTTTCTGTTTATTATCAATCTTTCTTGGAGCTCAAGAAAAAAAAATTCTTTTGTTATCAATATTTCTGGATTTTGCTCCTGATATTAAAAAAAATTAATAATTAAAAAACGAACTTTGGCTAATGTATCAAATAATAATCTTATACCTCACAGCCACTAATCCATCATTTATCGAAGTATTCCAAACGAACCTGGTTCTTCATTGGCCATTAACTTTATTAGCTTTATGAAACACATGGGAGATTCCTAATTCCCATTGCCTTTCCACCAAAGTTTGATAAGAGGAAAATAAAAATATTTCCTGTATCGAATCTACGAACGGAATTGTATCATTTTAATGTAATTTTAAGTAAACTTATTTTTTTAACAATTTCTATTTAGGGGAGGGGAAGGGAAATTTTGCTCCTACGAGGTCTTGAACTCACAACCTAGGAGAGGGTGCCAACTGAGAGCTTTAAACAAATTCTCTAAAGATTGTTGACAATTTTAAGTAAACTTGTTAATTAAGTTGATTTCTAAACTAATTTATAACTTCGGGTGAGATAGAAATTTGATTATTTTTTAAAAAAAAACCCTAAAAGAGTTAACTTTTTCAATACAAAAATGAAAAATGCAAAAATAATTATACATACACAATAATTTAGCAAATTGATTGTTTTACCTTTTCGAATTTTAAAATTTTAGTACTGATGCATATGTTATAGAGATGATATAATTAAATTACATGAATTGAGAATGATCAAATCGGAGAATAAGAACTAAATTTACATCTTTCACATAATACATGGACTAGTAGTAAAATTTGACTTAACATATTTAACAATTATTATTTGGATTAGGATTGAAAATTTAAAATTTAAAGGTACAAGAATTAAGTGTGCAACTTCCGCATAATGCAATAATTGATACTAAAATTGACTTTTTTTCTATTAAACAAAATTTCACATTTGAAAAACTATCACTTAAATTTCTTATGGTTTAAAGAATAACCACTTATCTTGAGATTTTATGAAAAAACATACTACTAACCCCTTAAAGTTTACTTACCTTAATGGCATGAGTGATTACTTTTTAAAAGACTTTGTCTAACTTATGCCCTAGGGCATAGGTTAAGGTGTATATAATAATATTATAATTAAGTTAAAAATTTTATTATTACATCTAATAAGAAATATTTAATAAAAAATTTATTTAAGAGGATTCTTTGATTATTTAACTCATTTAATAATATTAATTCTCACATTGAGTTAAGTGTTTAGGGTTTTTATAGTTTAGGGTTTATGGTTTTTAGAGGTAATGGTTTAGAGAGTTTAAAGTTTATAGTGTTTATGGTTTTTAGAGTTTAGGATTTATGTATTTTAGAGTTCATGGTCCATGGTTTTAGTTATTAAATGAGTTAAATAATTAAAGAATCTTATTAAATGAAATTCTTATTAAATGTTTCATATTAAACGCAACAATAAAATCTTTTACTCAATTAATGTTATTAAATACACCTTAACCTAGGCCGCCTTTTTAAAATCATCGAAGTGCAATTTTTATCAAATTTCAAGGGAATTTTGTGCATTTCTCTCTATTTTATAATGGAAAAAAGTGAAAAAGAAAGTGTCCTTTTAATGTGAGAAAGTTATTAAAATTTACCCATCAAATTTATATGGCTGTTGGAACTGGACTGACCGGTTAGGTTGGAAATTGATGATTAAATTAATTGTATTGAATTGAGAATTATATGATCCGAGATCAACT
Organism: Hibiscus mutabilis; assembly: GCA_019671005.1. NCBI lineage: Eukaryota > Viridiplantae > Streptophyta > Magnoliopsida > Malvales > Malvaceae > Hibiscus > Hibiscus mutabilis. Next base: position 5,335,023 of record CM033724.1, read on the forward strand.
GTTAAAAAATCGAAATTAGGAAAAGAATCAATGATTAAGGTCTGTTTGTTTCACTGAAAATTGTTTCCGAAAAATGAATTATGGAAAGTGAATTATATTTTCTGGAAAACATACTACGGAAAGTATTTTCTTGTGTTTGGATGATGCTGTGTAATTTATTTTCCGCTGTTTGGTAAATTTTTCTGTAAATGTTTTTTAAAATCTATTTTAATAAAACAAACGCATTACAAATTTTCTTGATTTTTTATCTTTCATTTTTTGAAAAAAAATAAATTATAATATAATATTTTATTTTTTAAGTACATCAAAAACCTCACCAATGTAATCGCACACAAACGTGCCACTCAAAATTGGTTCACTAGCCCAGACTCCCCAACCCTAAAGATCAACATGAAGAAATGTCAATAAATAAAGCTTTAGAATACAACCAAAATTTAAAATTGTTACCTTATTCTTTGTTTTGAAGACTTCTAATTCCACTCGTACTCCATTTTGCAAAACCCTATTTGGACATGCTCTATTACAGCTACACATGTTATCGAATTCATAAATAAGGTAGCCCTCTTGCATAGAGTTTAGGGTTTATAGTCCAGGGTTTAGGGCTTATACTTTAGGGTTCAGGGTTTAAGGTCCAAAGTCTAGGGTCTATAGTCTAGGGTTTATGTCTTAAGGTTTAGGGTTTAGGGTTTAAGGTTCAACTTTCAAGGTTTAGGGTTTATAGTGTTTAGGATTTAAGGTTCATGGTAGTTTAGATTTTAAGGTTTATAGTTTAAAGTTTAGGGCGTTTAAGGTTTAGGGTTTATAATTTAACGTTTAGAGTTTATAGTTTATGGTTTAGGGTTTATGGTTTATAGTTTAAGGTTTAGGGTTCAGAGCTTAGGGTGGGTTTAAGGTTTAGGTTTTATAATTTATAGTTTAGGGTTTATAGTTTAAGGTTTAGGGTTCAAGGTTTGGGGTTTAGGGCTAAGGTTTAAGTTTAGGGTTTAGAGTTCAAGATTTAGGGTTTAAGGTTTGGGATTTAGGGTTCATGCCTTGAAGTTAAAAGTTGGAAATTTGTTTTACGGAAAATCAAACCGTAAAACACTTTACATGTAATGCAAAGGAAAATATGTTGACCAGGAAAATGAATTACATTGACCAACCTATTTTACGTCAACCAAACACAGGAAAATGAGGAAAACGTTTTTCGTAAAATGAATTACATGAAAAAAACAGACCCTAAATCAAATTTTGATATGCTCTTAATAAAACATGGCACTCTTTTTCGGCTTTATTGTTTCAATAACCCTTTTTGGGATAAAAATTTGATATCCACCCCCTTTGAACTATATTTGGAAAAATATCCCCATTCGGTACACATAGGCAGGACTTGCGTTTTACTAAGCGCGTTTTCTAAATTCGCGTTATGCCTGACGTGAACTCAGTCTGATGTGGCATGTCTTATCCATTGACTTCATTTAAATATTCAGTAAAAGAATTCGCGCCTGTCAGGACGCGAGTTCAATTATATAATCAGACGAATCGCCAGGCATTTATCGCAGTAAAAATAAAACGGTTGAAAAATAAATGACTGCGTTGAAATTACTAGGAACTCGCGTTTCACAAAACGCGAAATCCTGGATTGTCAGTAAATTCGCGTCCAACAGAACGTGAGTTTCATTCAACTCGCATTTGAACCGGTGCGAATTCTAGTATAAATAACCCTTACCCCACAAGTTAAATCACACCAAACAAAAATTCTCTCTCAATTCCTTCTATAATCTTTCACATTCGTGATAATATTTCAGTTAATATCTCGAGTTTAAAATAATGGATGGGTCCCTTATAAGGTTGGATCATAAACACGTCTTCCATTTTTGGCGAAAAATGTAAGTTTTATTTATTTATTTTAAATTTATATTTTCAGTTTTTATTTAGTTGTATTTAAAAAATATAATACGGTAGTTTGAAATTGAAATTAAGGTGTGGATGTTTAATTTTTTAGGATGTGATGGAACGTCGTCTCGAAGTCTTTATCACTCAGATGACGAATGGACCCGACACGTGTCTACAAGAATATATTTCGAGGGCCAGATTTTTGCATGTATCCAAAATTATTGGAGGTGCAAAGTTGGATGTTGATTTGATCAACGCCCTTGTAGAGAGGTGGAGGCCGGAGACACACACATTCCACCTTCCGTGTGGTGAGGCGACAATAACTTTGGAGGACGTGTCGCATATTCTCGGTCTGCCGGTAGATAGAGAGGCTATTACCGGTCACAACAGTGGTGACTGGCATGGCCTGCGTATTGAGTTGCTAGGGGCTGCGCCAGATAGGATGGATGGTGGCTGTGCGTTTCTGCGATGGATGCAGGAAAATTATAGCCATTTACCACAGAACGTGAACGAGGAAGTGACGATGGTAAAGAATATTATTTTTGTGAATATTAATAAAATAATTAATTTTAATATTTTAATTTTTTATCCTATTGTAGGCGTATGCTCGTGCTCATATTCTACAAATAATTGGCGGGATATTAGTGCCGGACAAATCTCGCAATAAAGTACACATGTTGTGGTTGCGGCATTTGCGGGTTTTTGATGATGCCGGTAGACTGAGTTGGGGATTGGCAATACTGGCATTTCTCTTTAGAGAGTTGTGCAAGACCACAATTCCCGAGAAGCACGACATTGGAGGTTGTCTTCTGTTGTTGCAGTCTTGGACGTAGTTCAGAATGCCATTTTTACGCCCTGAATTGAGTGTGTCGAGTCCTTATATTTTTCCACTATGCCGGAGGTAAGCAAAAAAAGTAATTTTTTAAGAAAGTAAATATTTTTTGATAGCTATTTTTTTAAATATTAAAGTAATGTTGGTTGTTTTGTAGGTGGAGCGGTAATTTAAGCCATGTTGGTTTGGCCAAAGGTCTGAAGGCTATCAGACAAGACATTGAGATTGAGTCCAAAAATCATGTTCATATTTGGAGTTTGAATTTAATATTGAATTTGATGTAAATATTTTGTGATAATGTTTATCAATTTAAGTTATAATTGTAAATTGTACAGTTTTTGTGGACACCGTACGCGGATCCGAGTATCCACGAATGTCTGTTGAAATTTTCAGAGGGGATGAAGAGTGCTTGGACGGTGAAGGTATCACTCATCTTCTACGCTACAGTTGAGTGGCATCCGAGCGATCACGTCTTACGACAGTTCGGTTGCGGCCAAAGAATCCCGAAACCCCCCCAAATTTTGACGAATTGCATAGGCTGACTCGACAAGGGAAGCTCGAGGTAAAATAAATTTAATTGGTTTAATGTTTTATAAATTTGGATGTAGTTTATATTTATAAAGAAAAATAAAAATTTTGCACAATATTGCGTGGTAGGTTGATTGGTCGGTGAGGCACATAAACCGGATTACTCAATGGATGGAAATGGATCTTCTGCGACGGCAGCCCATTCGTTACTATGTATTGCTCGATACGATGGTCAGCCACGATTACTTTCTGTGGTACTTGGTGAATGAGAAGTCAAATCTTTTGACTCAAGAGGAGCAGGCGGTCGTAATTGATCGTGTGCAACGCAACCGCCCGCGGACTGAACGTACATGGGGAACACGTATGACTTCTGTCGTTGCTTCGTCATCGAGAAGAAGAAATGCTTTATCCTTCTCAGTACCAACACAATTGTAGGTCACCCAACCGATCCGACCATAGCCTTTTACCCACTCGATGCACTCATCATTTCATCCGCTGAGTTTGACAGAAGGTTTTTTTCACGCCTGTTGTTGGCAACCCCTACGATTTATTTTCAGCGATAATGAGTGGCACGCCGAGTCTTCCTCCAGGCTACGTACCTTTTTATCCATTTCAACCACTGCCGACCCAATTTGGGCCTGAGTTTGTTCAGCAAACACCGTCGCAATTCTTATTCTTCAGAAGTGGGCCAAGTGGAACGAGTGGTATGGTTGGAGATGGAACCGAAAATGAGGACGATGACGACGATGAGCAGCAAGTTCAGCCCTTTCTCGTCGACGCAATCCCGATCGACCTTGGCGTCCACCGGGTTGTGGTACCGGTGGACATAGGCACCATTAGTTTAATTTTTTTAAAGTAGTATATAATAATTTGAGTTGTAGTTTGTATATAAATATTTATCTAACCTTATAAATTATATTTTGAGTTTTTAATAGTGCACATTAATTTCTGCGTGGTAGATATTTCACATTTAATTTTTTTTTCGATCACTTTTGTTCAAATAATTATTTATTAAGTCGATAACAAACGAGACCGGGTAGAAATAAATATATTTTGAGTTTTTAAAAGTTCGCTTTAAAAATATATTTTTGTTCAAATAATTTTGCGTTTGAGATATGCACGTTAAATTTTTTCGAACGAATTTGTATATTCGAAATAATCTTGCTGGAAGAAGCTTAAAACTCGCGTCTTGTAAGACGCGAATATGCCATAAATTTGCGCCCTGATGAGCGCGAGTTTCATGACACGTTAGGAATCCTGATCCAAATTCGCGTTGTATCAAACACGAGTTTCATAATATAAATACCATTCTAGTGAACCATTCTCTACGCGGTCTAACGAAAAAAATTAAAGTTTTCAATTTTATTGTAATTACTAATAGCAACAAACTACGTATCTGGAAAATTTTTTTACAAAGAAATTTCTCGGATATTGTGGTTTGTCGGTATTTATAGTTACATTTATATGATAAGTAGATGTTGGTGGGTTACTAGTTATGGTGAGATGATTGTTCGGTGTTTTTTTCACGAGGAACGTCAACAACAAATCACAATATCTGGGAATTTGAGGTCTGTTTGAATGGCAGGCAGAGATCTTAACCTTTTGTTCAAGGGTGCGAATTACATATTTTTACGCCTCAATATTGGAGGCTAGGTTAAGACCCTCGCTTGTATCCGGAGCCAAAGCCCCTACCATGGTATGCGTGTTTAGGGGTGTAATACTGGGCTCCAATAGACCTCTGAGCTTGAAGAAGACAATTGGTTCTCTACTGGACTATTTAGCTCTGAAAGTAAGCTGATATCAACCTCAAATATCGGTCTAGGCTTGAATAAGAGACATTGTGTACTTCAGGGGTACAATAGACCTCTGAGCTTGAAAAAGAGACACTGTGTACTTCACGGGTACAATAGAACTCTGAGTTAGAAAAAGAGACACTGTGTACTTCACGGCAACAAATCATATCTTCAATGTTTGTAGAATGTCTATGGTTCACACTATAATAACCTACGCGTGTGAAAAAAAGTATGTGATAATGTACTACAAGATTGTTAAAGTTTGTGATTGTTAACTGTTTGAAAATGTAATAGAATGATTTTTACTTTATTTATGGTATGAAAAAAATATGTGACGTAAGTAAGTAATTTAAATCGGATAGATGTAGAAAATTATATTAACGAAACGTACTACAAGATTGTTAATTGAAATAAGTACACCGGCATGAAATTACTAAGCTTAGTTAAAATCTAAGAAAATGAATCAGATTCGTTGGGGTTGTAGTCTGTACTTATGTCAGATGTTAAGTTTAGTTCCTCGTCATGACAATGAGGGACTGTTGACGCAGTGGTTGGTGAACCGGAGCCTTCATCAAATTGTACAGTGAGCTCGATGTTCATACCCCCGGCACGTTTGTATGCCCGAAACATCTTCTGGACCGGGGCATATCTTTCTCATTTGATAGTGTTAGCATATAGTGTTCTTTTGGACTGAGGCTCATTGTCTGGCACTTTGACACGCAAGGCAGATATTTTGGAGAGTGTACACTCGCTAACCTGTGTTGAAATCAACTCCAACAAATCATCTTTTGTGATTTTCTCATTGAAAAAAGTGCAGAAATAGGTTCCATGAAAGAAAACAGTAGTAGAATAACGTGCCACATTTGGTATTAGCAGGTTATTTCATATGTACGTAGAAATTGTTTGACTGGTGCAAACCTATATAATTTGCCAAACTCGCGTTTCGTAAAATACGAATTCCTCTATTATTAAAGAACTCACGTTTATCAAGACGCGAGTTTGATTGATATGTCAGATTCCCTGCAAAAAGTAGCTGAACTCGCGTCTTACAGGACGCGAGTTTTACAGATGTCAGGTTGGGAAACATTACCTCATTCCGACTCCTCTGTCTGACTATAAATACCCTATTAAAAGGATGACCACATCGGTGCATCAATATTTGCTCTAAAAATATAAACGTTTTATTTCTTTCAAAAATGGCAAAAAAGGTTGTTGTAATAGTATACTACGACGGTGAGATGATCCCTGATGCCAAAATCAGTGTCGTATTTCAGTTCAGCAACACTATTTTGCTACAGATTCTGAGGGGGGTAACGTTTGAAAGGCTAAAGCGAACGATATCGCGAAAGGTTTCACTTGCTTCTGAGAGGGAAATTTATTCACTGAGGTATCGACTACCATCTTCGTTAGATCCATTGTAACATTTTCTGATGATCGATACCCATACCCAGTATTCCATAGGATGAGACCTTGAGCTCTTTGTAACATTTTCTGAACGAAATGTCGGAAGCAACACTGTGGTTCTAAATTTGTTGTGCGCAAATCTTGACTTCGACCCAGATGCTCATAGCCCCACATCAAGTTTACGACAAGGAATCAACTTACTAAATACGAGCGATGACCAGCCAGCATCATCGTTTACATCGAGGCCAGTGCATTTTTGCGTCCCCAGGTTTGACTTAGACCTGAACCTGCCACCAACCCAGGAGTCACCGTACAATCCATACAGTGAAGGTGTTGGGCCATCATCATCTATGATGTTGTACTCCCGTAAAGAATTCAATATGTTCTATGATTTTTCAGCCGAAAGGCACTCAACTTATATCCCTACTGTCAGCCCATCATCATCCACTAGATTGTCCTACCTTGAAGAGTTTAACCCGTGAGATATTGGATATAGGCCGCACCAGCGCTCTCGTGATTAGGTTAGCGCTGTAGTACATAGCAGGGTACAAGTTTTTGATGAAGCAGAACTATACAACTTTGACGGGGATAATTCTTATGAAGAACCACTTACGGAGGTCGTGCCAGATGGTGACGAGATGGGTTTATTTCCAGAAGAACCAACAGACCTTGACGAGCCCATCAGTACAGAGGGTGATACGAAGGATGAGGTAAAAGAAGATATAGACGACGATACCAAAGCAGAACCTGTGGAAATAGTTTCCTGGCACAGTTATACTGCAATAGGCAGTAGCTCATCGTTTTACGAACCACTATCCCACTTAACAACAATGGATATGGAAGGATTTAACGCTACCGAATTTCCAGAATTCCCACAGTTGGAAAATTACATTGAACGAAATGAAGGAGAATTGCATCGTGGAATGGTATTCAGGACAAAAAACTGGCGATAACTTCTATTAAACATTACAACATACGCATATCAGTTACTTCCACAGTGAGGAAAACTAAAGCCTACAAATATATTGCAGAATACCCCCACAAGTACGAAAGATGTAATTAGAGGGTACGTGTATCACGATTGAAGAGGATAAACAACCTATGGAAGATAACCAAATATGATGGACCTCATACATGCTCTGTCGAAAGCTTGAGTCAAGATTATCCAAACTTAGATGTGCACTACTTTGTGATCATCTTCTTCCACTCGTGAAAGCTAATCCACGTGTATATGTGTCAGTATGTATAGCTTCTATTAAATCTAAATTCACATATACAATTAATTACGATAAGGCATGGTATGCAAGATATTGCGCCATCCAACAACTATATGGCCAGTGGGAAGAATCATACAACAAGTTGCGAACATGGCTGAAGCTGATGCAAAAATACAACCCAGGAACAGTCGTGGAACTTGAGACAGTGCCGTCATACTACAACGATCGGGTTGTTCCTGAGGAGTGCCAATTTTTTGCCTTTTTGGACATTTTCGCAATGCGTTAAGGCTTTCTGCCACTGTAAGCCAATGCTATAGATCGACAGAACTTTCTTCTATGGCAGGTACATACAGATTTTTACTATTGGCAGCTGCACAAGATGGAAATAGAAAATACATTCCGGTCGTATTTGCTATTGTTGAAAAGGAAGATATCCCATTGTGGAATTTTTCTCACCAATCTACGCAGATATGTCATACGTCGTGTTTTACGAGAAAAAGCAAATGGGATATGTATTATTTCAGCCAGAGGCAGAGGGATTTAGGGATCAATCGCGCAATTGGGCCATCTCCATTAATTCATCATAGGTACTGTTTACGACACATTGCTGCCAACTACTACCAACGATACAAGAGTGATGATGAGCGTATAATGGTTCTTCGTATGGGTAAGCCTTTCACTATCAAAATTAGTAATTAACATACCATTTAGTATTATTTCTTATTAAGTATTCAATATTTTATTTAATAGGAAACACACACCGAGCTGATGAGTTTGAGGAGCTGTTAGAGGTGTTATGAGTAAGAAATTTAGATGGATATAATTATATCGTTGATATCCCGAGGGAGAAATGATTGTTATGTTATGATGGGGGTGTCGATATGGTCACATGACAACGAACTTGGCTGAGGCGATTAATTCGTCTCTAAAGAGAACACGCCATTTACCTATCACATCCGTTGTCAAGACGACATATTTATTGACTGGCTACCCTTTTTGCAACCCTGGGAAAACAAGCAATGAACTGGATAGAAGGTGGCCACAAGTTCCATCCATATCTCCAGCAAAAATTTCAAATATCCATGTCACACGCAAACGCAATGGGTGCTATATGCTTCTTCCGTCACGAACACAACTTTCAAGTTACTGAATATTCGTGCCCCCTTGAAGGCATCATGCAGAACAATTACGTTGTTAACTTAAGACAAAGAATATGTGATTGCGGACGTTTTTAGACTTTCAAGTACTTACGTGCACACGCATTTGCTGCATGTGCATTTGTTCATTTCGACGCAATGACACTCGTTGATCCGGTATACCGACTTGAAAACGTACTCAGGTATACCGCAACGAGTTTCCTCCTATCAGAAATGAGCACGATCATGTATTAGTTGACAATAAACCTAAGATATGGCCACATCCTTCCCTGCGACGCAAGAAAAAAGGTCACACGTGCTCAACTAGGATTCATTGTACCGAGGATATGGTTCCAAGAGAACGGACATGGCAACCTAGACTGTGTACGAAATGTAGGAACCCTGGACACGACATGAGAAAATGTCTTCTTAGGACAGGGCCTCGAATCAACTAGTTGTTTTTCTAACTGTAATGTATAGATAATAAAAGGAAAAGGTTCCATAGCATTTTATAGTCTTCTAACTGTAAACAATACCAAAACGATCCGATAAAATAACCAAAATCGAATTTCACATGCCTATCGACCATTTGTTTCCATGTTCTTCATGATATCAAAAATGACAACATAGCATTTTCAACGCGATTTTTAAACCTGCTCGGATAAAATAAACTCTCCGATTTCTGGACTATTGTAAAAATATGTTATCGTATTACGACGTAAAAGTTCAATAACTAGAGAAAACATCACCTGTCGTAGCCCAAAATCCAATTAGACATGCTTATCGACACTTGTTTTCATGTTACTCAATGCACAAAAATAAGGCCATATAGCATTTTTAACGCAATTTTTACCAACGTTCGGATACCTTATACTGGATTATTTTTACATCGTTTTAAAGAGGTGAATCTATAGTACGACGTCGATGTTCAATAACAAGAAAAATTATCACCCAATAAAGTGTAAATTCACCTAAAACATGCCTACCGACACTTGTTTTCATGTTACTCAATGCACAAAAAAGGCCACATAGCGTTTTAATGCAATTTTAACCAAAGTTCGGATACCTTATACTGGATGATTTTTACACCGTTTTAAAAAGATGAATCTATACTACGACGTTGATGTTAAATAACAAGAACATTTATCACCCAACAAAGTGTAAATTCACCTAAAACATGCCTATCAATCTATGTATACTCAGCAATTACACGGCAAACTCGCGTTCCATTGAACGCGAGTTCATTGAAATACTCTAACATGATAACTTCACGTCGTTTCGTCTCAATATATTGCAAAACTCGCGTTATGCTAAACGTGTGTTACATTATCTAATTAAAATAAACGGCTATAAGAAAAACGGCGCCACATCAGCCCAAACTCGCACCCAGTTGAACGCGAATTTGGAAAACACGCTTGGTAAAACGCGAGTCTTGTCTATGTGTACCGAATGTGGGTATTTTTTCAAATATAATTTAAAGGGGTGGATATCAGATTTTTTTCCCCAAAGGGATTATTGAAACAATAAAGCCCTCTTTTTCTCATCTCAATGTCTCGAGTTTTGTTTTGTCTCAACTCAGATATGAAGGGAGATTTTAATGAGATTATTTCTTTTAAAAATATCATTTTTTGAATTTTTCAAGTATTTTTTATTTTTCTTGAATTATTGTTCAACCGATTGAATTGAAAACCAATCATTTGACTAATTCAACCGTCGATCCGATTTTCAAAAGTGATTTCTTAACTAAAAATCTTCCAATTTGATGCTTTTGATTTCTAAAAGATAAAGATAATAGTTGTACCACCCTTATCTATAATTCCTTACCTATTTCCCTTTTTGATTTCCAATTGGTAAGGTCTTTGTTTAGGATTGCAGGTCGAATGCTCTGTAAGCCTAAAACATTTTTTAACTTGATTTTAATTTTTTTATTAAGTAGAGATGTGTTATATTCACATAATAATTGTTGAGATTCGAACCCACACAAAATGGGGCGACATGAAGAAAGTATATTATGAGCCATTCTTATCACGTCATTTATGATCCATACCAATACAAATCACTCATCTTATTAACTTTTTTCGTGTTATCTTATTAACAAGTAGATCTTCATTCATATTTATTGTACATTAAATTTGAAAAACATTTTTTTTGAAGTTAACATTTGAGTGAGTTGATGAAATAGAAAAATTAATGAGATAGGTAATTTTTATTGGTGGGACCATGAATGACGCGGTGAGAAGAGTCATAATATAATTTCTCGGCGACATGAACATCTTATTTTTACTTTTAATTTTCAAAAAGAGTCTCTTGTTTTAGAATTTTTATTTTCACACATCTTTTACCACTCGGTCAATTAATGGATCTATTTCAAAATTTAATATGATAGTCAAACTTTTGTTTGGTCTAATTAAATACTTGAGATTGATTTTTTATATTAAAATTGATATCTAAACTTTCTCTTATGATTTAAATAAATCATTTATTATAAATATTGGTTTAGATTAAAAAGACAACTCAAATTCTAATATAAATAAGAAGTCAAAATCAATCTAAACACTAAAATCAAATTACGTACCAGAAAAATATACTTGCCTTTCGCAAACCAAATTGAAAGGTCAATGACCTAATTGGTACAATTTTTAGTTTAATGATCAAAATAGAATCAAGTCAATAATTTAGTAATTTTAGAGTTAGTTTACACTTTTTTAAGGGTAAACTATATAAATGGTCACCGAATTTTTAGTCACTTAAATAAAAGGAGATTACCCGTAAAAATAAAACTAGCGTGCACATCATCACCAAGCAACTTCTAACGGAAAGTAACAAGAGTGACCATACTATAGGGAAACTAAAAGTTCAATGATTATAACAGAAGTTTCAATAGTTTAGTAACTAAAATGAAATGGCCCTAAAAGTTCGATGATCATTTATGTAGTTCACCCCTTTTTAAATCAAAACATTATTTTTTTAAAACAAAAAAATGGATTCCATTAAAAATAAGTAAAGGTGCACAAAATATACCTCAAACATAAAGAAGATCTTGAATACGATGCTCACCAAGAACTTGTACATAAAAAAATAAAATATAAAATTCAAAGGACATGAAGAAATATAAATTGTTTCCTTAATATGACTTTAATCTTCCATAAATATTGAACGACCATTACCAAAATCTCATTGTCTCTATTCAACAAGACGCTTAAAAGAATATATAACCATATCATATCATCAACCATAATTGACCAGGGACGTAATTCGTGATGATCGCTACACAAAACCAAAAATATTACAAAAGTTGGATGAGAATTGTGTTATAAGATAGACGACAAATGGTGCCATAAGCCAAACGAAAATAGTGTCACAAGTCACAAGACGGATGAAAATCATGTTACAAGTACATATAAACAAACACAATAAGATGTGTGAAAATAAAAATTCTAAAACAAGAGATTTTTTTTGAAAATTAAAAGTAAAAATAATAATTTTATGGCTTATATCACAAATATGTACCTAACTTATGCTATTTTTTTCATTTGGTACCTAAAGTATTTTTTTATCAAAATAAATACCTAAAGTATATTTTTGGGGTCAAAATTGGTACCGAAAGTATATTTTTGGTAAATTTAAGTAGCTAAAGTATTTTTTAATCAATACCACATATCAACTTTTAGGAACCTAGATGAAGAAAGTATACATTAAGTATTTATTTTGGCAAAAAAATACTTTAAGTACCTAATTTGACCAAAAAATATATTTTATGTATTTATTTTAATCAAAAAATATTTTAAATACTTGAATGAAGAAAACGATATACATTAAATACTTATTTGAGATAAAGTAAAATTTTGATACACATAATGTGTAAAATTTATTTTACACAAACATGCATATTTACAATAAAAAGATTCAAATCCTAAATTTTTAACCATAAACTTTAAATCATATACTCTAAATTCTAAATCTTAAAATCTAAACCTCTAAATTTTAAACCCTAAAGTAAACTCATAACCCCTAAAATTAAAAGATGTTATCGCCAGCTAGGGGTGAGTGTTCGATCGAGTCGAGTAAAAAAATTTCGAGTTATTAGAGTTGACGCGTCATATTTTACAACTCAAACTTTATTTGAATTTTTTTTCAATTCGAGTCAAGTTTAAGAAATTCGAGTCGAGTTGAATCGAGTAGAGTCGAGTTTTCGAGTTCCTATAAAAATTTAATTGTAATTATTTATACGGTTTGATTCCAATTTAAATCACTTTCTCTAATCATATAAGATATGCATATATATATATTTCTTCATATTTTTTATATATCGGTATATATATATATAATAAAAAATTGAGAAACTCGTCTCGAACTTAAAAATAAATCTATTAATTACTAAAAATTTCGAGTTATTCAAGTTTCTATTTTACAACTCAAACTTTATTTGAAATTTTTTTAGTCGAGTCGAGTTTATTAAATTTCGAGTCGAGTCAAGACGAGTTGAGTTATTTAACTTTTTCAAGTCGAGTTTTGTTCACCCCTATAGCCGGTCACGCAAAAAGAATTTAAAAACCGAGTTAAAAGAAAGAAAAGACGAAATAGAGCAGCTAGTTAAAAGCATGGCATCATCACACGTGTTTCAACAGCTAACACCGTCATTGCCACGTGAGTTAGGAGTACGCCAAAAAAAAACATATTTCTCTCTTTCTTGAGCTAACATTGTCCAGATTCAATTTATTGTAGTATTTAATTTCCTTCCTTTAAATAATTTTTTTTGGATAAATAATTTTTTTATTCATTCAAAGAACCGTTCATGTACAACTCACATCAAACCCCAACTATACATGAAAAAAAAAAACTCAACAATAAAAAAACAAAGAAACTAAAAAGTTATTCCCCATTCAACAACAAGGGCAGCAGAAGAATGAGCAAATTTTGTATAACCAACTTCATTCGAACATCTTTTCTTATTAAAAAGACATAATATTCACTCGTCTGGGCGATCTTCCATGTACTCTGCAGTTTCGTTCATGCCACATGTGATATAGGAAACCACATCATGCTAATTTGATAATAAAGGCCAGAAGAGACCTCCATTTACCATGCACTAGCACCCACTGTACCATATCTAATCAACTATCTAGCTGTACATCTATGTGACAAGCCTGAAGCACTTTCAACCATACTTGTCGAGAGAAAGCACATGCAACAAACAAGTGGTTTCTGCTTTCAAGGTCATCAGTACACAACAAACATTGTAGTTCAGTCTGCACCCCCAACGCACCATCCTATCTCTTGTAGGCAACCTATCTTAAATCCCAAGCCAGGGCACAAAGGAGTGTCTAGGTATAGATAGCCCTCCCCCAAATGATCCTGAATTATGGGCACGTTCATTTTTATGTCGAAGAGCCTCCCAAACCTTTTTTGCTTTAAATTTCCTATCTAGATTCTCAACAAGAGCATAGTCATCTCGCAGCTTCAAAATCTTTTTTCAAGTCCAACTATAATTATTCTTTTCAGTGGCTTGCTAAATCGAATCCCCTTTTAAGATATAACTCTCAATTCATGCTACCCATAAAAAGCTCGTTCGCGCAAAAAGAGGCCATAGACATCTTATTATGCAATCGCGGTTCCACACAAAAATGTTCTTCACCCCAATGCTCCCTCACACTTAGGATGGCAAATTATTTCCCAACTAACACGAGCCCCCTAGCTGACTCTTCCGAGCCCTTCCAAAGATAAGCACTACATAAACTCTCAATCATTCTTAACACTTTAGTAGGCAGAATAAAGGCCCTACACCAAAAATTCTGGATGCTAAATAGTACAACTTGTATGAACTACAATCTGCCAGCAAAAGACAAATATTTAGAGCACCAACATCGAATCTTCTACACAATCCTCCCCGTCAGCCCTTCACAGTCCCCCACGGACAGATTTCTAACAACCAAGGGGGACTCCCAGGTATCTAACTGGGAGAGTACCAACTCTAAAACCAGTTTGTTCAAAAATAAAACTAATTTCATCAGTCTCAAAACCAGCACTATAGAACTCACTTTTTGATGTGTTCATATGCAAGCCAACTCTACCAGATAAAAATGCACTCGGATTTGACAATATCCATTCCGACAACCACAACTTTAATTTATTTGCCAAAATCTTAGCAATACATTTATACACAGTTGTGCAACATGAAATAGACCTAAAATCAATAGCATATAAATGGGCAACAACCTTAAGGACTAAAATAATAATAGTTGCATTAAAACCACCAGTCAACAAGCTAGTAAGAAAGAAGTACTTAACTGCCTTTATGAAGCCTTCACTCACAATTCTCCAACACAACTTGAAGAAGCTTACAGGATAGCCATCAGGGTCAGGGGCCTTGTTCTCATTCATAGCAAACATCACATTTTTAACTTCCTTGAATGTTACAGGAGCCACCAAATGATTTTGTACATCCATAGTAACTTCCTCTTCCATGATCTCTCTCATCAACTCTGACAAGCGTCGTAATTGTCAAATAAATATTTCTTAATCTCAAATAAAATAAATAAATAACGTAGTAATAGAGAAGAATGGTCGATCCACAGGGACTAATGAGCTTTTGATATCCGGAGGTTTTGATTCTGACGGTTACGAGAAAATAAAGTAAATGAGGGGTTTGATTGAGAGAGCTAGAAAATAAATATAGAGTAAAAGCGAGAATGATGGAAGTAAATTTCAAGAATTAAATCAATTTAATAAAATAGCCTTAGGCCTCACTTGTCTCATTTCCAATCGATCATTGAATAAGATTTTTACTCCGGATGAATGCCGGTTATAGTCTACAAGGCCCAACCCTTGTAACTTATTTTTCTCTCCGGTAAACCGATAATCCAAAATCAATTTTTGAATTTCAGTTTTCTGGCTAGACTAACCACGACTATCGCCGTTAGAATAAAACAGTTTTTAAATCTGGAAAAACCCGACTCGGACTATGTTGTCTCAATGAGAATCTAATCCGATCTCAATTTCCCTTAGCGAATCCGTCGCTAAGTATGTTCATAGGAAGTCGAATATGCTACAAGCTGATCCTTCCTCTCAACAGTAAATCAAAACAACATTCAAGTCAACGTGCACTTTTTGAAATGAGAGTGTCGAGATTATTAATGGAAAAGTCGATTGCAAATCCAAGTTTACAGAAAATTGAGAAATAAATTCGAAGTTATAAAGTGCTTTTCGATTCTCACGATCGGAATTGAGTTGTCGCTAAGCCCTCGGCTTGTTGGAAAATTAGCCGAGCATGATTATGGTAAAAATCATACTCGACATATTAAAAGAAAATAAATAAAAACTTGAAAATAAAACGTAAAGAAAGAAGAAATTTTTTATAAAATTTAGAAAGCTAGAACAAACTAAGAATGGAAGAGATGAGAGATGATTCTCTAGCTTACCCCAAAGGGGGTATTTATAGTATTCTAAAACCCTAAAGATAACCTAAAATGATAAAAGATAAATCCTAAAAATATTTAAATTAAATACAAAAGATAATCCAAAGTTTAAATTTTAAATTCGTCTGATAAGCTATCAAAATGCGGTTGATAAGCTATCACCACTGCTGACGTCATCTTCTAGAATTGTTGGCGTGGCGTCGAGTCAGTCTTTCATGCCCAGATTCATGCCCACTAGCACAGCCTTGATTCTAAAAAATAAAACTACAAAAATGTTGTCTTTTTAAGTGCAATTTCCAGAATTGTAGTTCTGCATAGAAAACACATAAAAACACCCAAATCAGCAACATGAACTAATCATTAAAGGCATAATTGAAGATAAAATAGTATCCAAATAAACTACTTATCAAATTCTCCCCCACTTATTCAATGCTTGTCCCCAAGCATGCCTTAATCAAATATGTCAAAATCTCAAGTTACAATCAGTAATCCCATAATATGCCAAGGAATACCAAGTGAATCAGAGATCACATCAGTTATCGGAAACATGGTGACAATCAAGAAAATAGGCTCAACTAGTAGCAAGTTTAAGCAAAAGCCGAGACATTCCAATTATCCATTAGTTTCAAATTATCAAGATTCAATACCTCACAAGAGTTCACTCATTATCGCTCAATGTATTTTGGGTAAAGGAAACGCTCAAAGCCAAGATTAAGAAAGACATTACCATAGGCATGTACGAAAATCAAGTCGCCACTACTTAGAATGAACATGATGTATTAATTAAAGGGTCTTTAATAAAGTTGTAACAGGGCTTAGGTTGGGGTAGGGATAAGGCCAAAAATTGGGTTAAATGTCAAAACAAGATATACTAAAAGAAGTTCAAGCCAAGAAATAAACATAGTAAGCAAATGCAAAGAAGTGAATCAATCAACCAAAAATGTTTTCGCTTTTCTTCTCTTTTTTTTTCCTTTTTTTTTAGCACAGTTTGAACTTGTTTTTTTTTCTTCTATTTGAATATTGTTCGAACCTTCTCTTCTTTCTTTCCTTCTTTTTTTTCTCTTTTTTTCTCTTTTTTTCTTTTTTCATGTTTTTTGGGGAACATTTCTCCTTTGCTTTTTTTCTTCTTCGTGGAGCAAATCAATCTCTGTCTTGACAAGGGTAACAAAAGATGGTAAAAATAAAAAAGGTTCGAGTTTAACAATTGTGGTAAAGCAAAAGAAAAGGTAAATACACAAAAATATTTCACTAATGGATATAAAAGGATAGGCAATTTGGGTAGAGAAGAGGGTTAAACCTAAGTGCCCTAATCATATTAAAACATACAGTTCAACGTGTAGTCTTGACATGAATTTAGTTACAAGTTCTAGAACATCGAAATTAATCAAGCACACTCAATCAAAAACATGAGCAAGAATAAAAAAGTATGCTCGTTTAGGCTCAATTCTCACAAGGAGGTGTATTGTGGATTGAATCAAGAAACATATCAACCAATGAACTCATGGAATATCAAGCAAAATTTAACAGAAAAACACCAATCTTGCCATGTACTATCATGCACCCTAAACCTGATTAAAGTGTGATTAGAAATTTATAGGGTATTCAAAGAAACAAAGCAAAAATCAAGATTAATAACAAGAGATTTCAACAATTCAACCAAGGCAACTTAATTTCAGGCATATAAACAAAAGAAGGTAATTTGATGCAAGCGTTCTTTCCCCCCACTAAAAGCATATTGTCCAAATATGTAAACGAAAATATGAGAGAGGGAAAAGAGATACTCCCCATTCTAACGACGGCCATGGCCAGGTGAAGGCTCGGGTTCGATCAGAGGAGTGGCATTTGCTTGTTGTCATTGTCCACTTACGGCGAGGAAGAAGAGGTGATGACGCGGGATCGAAGTTGCTGGGGAGGAGCACAAACGCTAGTGCATATCGTCGCTGGTCGCGAGGTTGACCGGTGCCTGTAGAAGTCGGCGAGCTTGGTCTCAGGTGCAAACCATGGTGGCTGGGGGTGTTTTATGTTGACCTAAGGTGAGGGTAGATATGCGCGGATGAAGGAGAAGAAAAAAGGGAAAAAGAGTTAGGTTTAATTAGGCATATGGGAAAATAATAAAAAAATATAAAATAAAATAATAATAAAAAAGTTGTTTGGGAATGAGAAACATGGCTTATCATTCAAGTTGTGGGGTTCACAGATTTTAAAGTTTGAAAAAGAAATGATAAAAAATGGTTTAAATAAGGATGAAGATAGGGAGATAAGTGATGGAAATGACGGGTAAATGGTAGCAGAGGATTGTGGGTTCGGCTAACATGCACCCTAAATTGGCAAGGGTTTTGCTAACGTACACCTAAAGATGGTGAGAGGATGGCTAACATGCACCCTTAAAAATTGGTCTCTCCTATGCGTTTAATGTCTCCATGGATCGAAAATTGCTTGACGTCGATTCAAAATAGTTTGGGGTACCTGAAAATTCAAATAAAATAAATTTGAGACTAAAATAAATAAAATAAAATTGAAAATAAATAGATGTTAAGCAAATGAATAAAATTAATAAAATAAAAAAAAACAAAACAAAATGGGTTGTCTCCCACTTAGCGCTTTATTTAACGCCATTTAGCTCGACGACCTGATTCAAACTACAGACAATGCGAAAAATACTTCTTCCACTTCTTGCTCTTTGTCCAACTGAGAATTTCCCTATGAGAAATTTTACGACTGTATAGTTTCTTCATTTTTTTCTGACAAAATATATATTTTTACTTTTCAATTTATCTGGCGGTAGTTTTAGCTCCAAATTTGTTGCCTGCAAAATGGAAGGTAAAATTTTAGAGTTTGAGGGTATATGGCGTGAATCAGAATCAATTGAAAAAATTTTCTCAAACTTTCTGATCTCTTCTTCAAAGTCTAATTCCCTGTATAGATCATCAACAAAGTTAGATTTTATAAATTCTTCAACGGCTGGCTCAATAACATCAATAAAATTAATACTAGCAACATTATCTGGATGTCGCATTGCCTTGTAAGCATCAAACTTAACAACCTCACCGTCGGACTCCATTGTAAGAATTCCACATCTTACATCGATTTTTGTATTTGTCGTACTGTGAAGGGACGACCGAGAAGGATCTCTGAAGAAGTGTTTGATCAGTCATTTTCCATGTCGATGACATAAAAATTCGCCGAAAAAATAAGTTCATTTACATTTACTAAGATGTTCTCGAGGAGTCCTTCTGGGTATATTACGGATCGGCCAGCCAGCTGTATTGTCACTTTCGTATCGTTCAAAGGCTCAGTAGAAAGTAAGTTGTACAAGGCAAGAGGCATAACATTTATAGAAGCGCCTAAATCAAACATGGCACGTTTAATCCCAATCTTACCGATTTTGTAGGGAATAGCGAAC
Organism: Hibiscus mutabilis; assembly: GCA_019671005.1. Taxonomy (NCBI): domain Eukaryota; kingdom Viridiplantae; phylum Streptophyta; class Magnoliopsida; order Malvales; family Malvaceae; genus Hibiscus; species Hibiscus mutabilis. The sequence continues at coordinate 5,354,626 of CM033724.1, forward strand.
ATACATTGGTCCTTTAATTTTGGCGAAAGCTTTCGTTGAAAAACGGCTGAGACATGTTCCCCCAAATTCACTTTCTTAATTCCGGTAAGTTTCATTTTATTTGTGCATAAATTTTTTAGGAATTTGGCGTACCTTGGCACTTTACGAATTACTTCAAGAAGTGGGATATTAATTTCCACTTTCTGAAATATATCTAAGATTTCCCTTTCTTCAGCTTGTTTATCTTTTTTTACCAATCTCGGTGGAAAAGGGGGTGGAACGACATAGGGAGAGGGAGTGAGAGATGAATCAGATATACCTTGTATGGTGGGCGATGGTGCTTCATCTTTCTTTTGGGCGCGTTCCTCCGCGGTTTTTGGTGAGACAACGGTACCACTTCGGAGAGTGATGGCGCTAACATTCTCTCTCTGGTTTGACTCCATTTGAGAAGGTAATTTCCTTAGGAATCAAGTCGTCCTACTGCCTGAGCTAGTTGACTCATCTGTTTGTCAATCTCTTGAAAGTGTGCTTCGGTCTTCAGTTGAAACTTTTCCTGGGATATCGTCAAACGCTCGATAATTGACTCCAACGATGGTTTTTGCGGTTGATATTGTTGTGGTGTAGGTGTTTGATAAGCTTGATTCAGTATGGGATTTGGTCCATAGTTGAAGTTTGGATGGTCCCTCCACCCTGGATTATAAGAGTTGGCGTTAGGATTGTAAGGTCTCTAGGGAGGTCCCGAAAAATTTCCTATTGTATTTACTTGTGCGGCAGCATCTTATTGTAACATTGGACAACAATCCGTAGGGTGGTCCGACATTGTGCATATCCCGCATAGTCTAGCTTACCATTTTTGCCTGCAACAAGGGATTGAACTATATCAGCTAACTTATTAATTTTATTTTCTAAAAAAATTGTACTTACCTCGTGAACTCGTTGAGAGGGTTCACTAGAAGGGCGAAATAGTTGAGAGTTAGCGGCCATAGTAGAAATTAAATTTCTAGCTACAACCGGAGTCATGTTTACAAGTGCACCTCCACTTGCTACGTCGACCATCTTCATCTCCATAAGGAGTAAGCCTTCATAGAAGTATTGGAGAAGCGTTTGTTCCGACAGTCCGTGTTGTGGACAATTTGGGCATAATTTCTTGAATCTCTCCCAATAGTCATTTAATGATTCATTTTCTTTTTGTCGGATACTCAAGATGCTTTGCCTTAGTTCCCTTGCCTTGGCTGCAGGGAAGAACCTGTCAAGAAAAAGTCGAGCCATATCAGTCCATGTTGTAACCGATTTAGACGGTAAATCAAATAACCAATCCTTAACCAAATCGACTAAGAAAAAAGGGAAAGTTCAAAGTTTAATTTGGTCTTCGGATACTTCCTATTGTTTCGTACTTAAACAAACCATATGAAATTCTTTAAGGTGTTTGTGTGAGTTCTCATTGGGCAGACCATAGAAAGTCGACAGAAGATGGATTAGACCCGTCTTAAGTGCGAATGGTGTTTCTCCATTCGGGAATGTGATGCATAACGGTTGTTGCTCCTGAGGTGCCGCGAGTTCTCAAATAGTTTGGTCTTCGTTTGCCATCGGAATCGGTGCTTCGTTATCGTGTATGAATTGGGATTTTGCGTCAGATGTTGCTTCAAGATTTAGATCTTTTTGGCGTTATCGTTGTTCTTGTTGTTGTTGTCTTTTTTCCCGAAGAGTTAATGCGTGTAGTATTCGGGCTAATGCTTCGATCTCCGGTTCAAAATTTGCTAGTTCTCCCGAATTCTTCCTGGTCATAAATCAAAACAAACTTTAATCAGTAACTTTGCCGAAGTCCCCAACAACGGCGGCAATTTGACAAGCGTCGTAATTGTCAAATAAATATTCCTTAATCTCAAATAAAATAAATAAATAACATAGTAATAGAGAAGAAGGGTCGATCCGCAGGGACTAAGGAGCTTCTGATATCCGGAGGTTTTAATTCTAACGGTTACGAGAAAATAAAGTAAATGGGGAGTTTGATTGAGAGGGCTAAAAAATAAATATAGAGTAAAAACAAGAATGATGGAAGTAAATTTCAAGAATTAAATCAATTTAATAAAATAGCCTCAGGCCTCGCTTGTCTCATTTCCAATCGATCATTGAATAAGATTTTTACTCCGGATAAATGATGTTACAGTCTACAAGGCTCAACCATTGTAACTTGTTTTTCTCTCCGGTAAACCGATAATCCAAAATCAATTTTTGAATTTTATTTTTCTGGCTAGACTAACCACGATTATCGCAGTTAGAATAAAACAGTTTTTAAATATGGAAAAAATGACTCGAACTATGTTGTCTCAATGGGAATCTAATCCGATCTCAATTTCCCTTAGCGAATCCGTCGCTAAGTGTGCTCATAGGAAGTCGAATATGCTACAAGCCTATCCTTCCTCCCAACAGTAAATCAAAACAACATACAAGTCAACGTGCAGTTTTTGAAATAAGAGTGTCAAGATTATTAATGGAAAAGTTGATTGCAAATCCAAGTTTGCAGAAAATTGAGAAATAAATTCGAAGTTATAAAATGCTTTTCGATTCTCACAATCGGAATTGGATTGTCGCTAAGCCCTCGACTTGTTGGAAAATTAGCCGAGCATGATTATGGTAAAAATCATACTCGACATATTAAAAGGAAATAAATAAAAACTTGAAAATAAAACGTAAAGAAAGAAGAGATTTTTTATAAAATTTAGAAAGCCAGAACAAACTAAGAATGGAAGAGATGAGAGATGATTCTCTAGCTTACCCCAAAGGGGTATTGATAGTATTCTAAAACCCTAAAGATAACCTAAAATGATAAAAGATAAATCCTAAAAATATTTAAATTAAATACAAAAGATAATCCAAAGTTTAAATTTTAAATTCGTCTGATAAACTATCAAAATGCGGTTGATAAGCTATTACCACTGCTGACGTCATCTTCTAGAATTGCTGGCATGACGTCCAGTTAGTCTTTCATGCCCACTAGCCCAACCTTGATTCCAAAAAATAAAACTGCAAAATATTGTCTTTTTTAAGTGCAATTTCCAGAATTGTAGTCCTGCATAGAAAACGCATAAAAACACCCAAATCAGCAACATGAACTAATCATTAAAGGCATAATTGAAGATAAAATAGTAGCCAAGCAAACTACTTATCAAACTCATCAGAAAAAGGAGCCACATTCGAATTAACACCTCCAAGGCCTCAGTGAAATACCTTTATCAATTCATTAAAAATACTCTCAAATGTATCTAGCTTCTGTCCCTGCAGATCATGTATAGTCTGGATATAATTTAAGGATTGTCTCACTGTGACATGCCTGAAAAAATAAGCAATGTTATTGTCCCTTTCCTTAACGAATTAAACTCTAGATTTGAGCTTCAAGAACTTTTCTTCGGCCCAAAGTAACTCATTAAGCTCCTGAAAGACTTACTTTTTCCGAACAATAAAATCAGGTGTAGGACAAGTTAGAACTTGAATTTGCACATCTTCAAGAACCCTCTGCAAAGCAATAACCCTATCAGGTAAACCCCCATAAGACTCTCTATCCAGTTTCTTCAAATGCTCCTTCAACCTCTTTAGTTTGACAAACAAAACTTGTAATGGATGACCTTTAGTATGCTGCTTCCACAAATTCTCCACAATATTATAGAACTCTGGATGATCAGCCTAAAAGTGGAAGAATTTGAATGGCCTAGGTGGACGAGCCATGGGAGTATCAACCACCACATAACTAGGGCTATGATCTAAACAATCAAAGGCAAGGAACTTAACTTTTGCATTTGAAAATTTCTGCAGCTAACTATGATTCAGAAGAACTTGATCCAGCTTACGAGATAAGGGTGCCTCTTCCCTCTTATTACACCAAGTAAAAACATCCCCAATATATGCATGGTCTAAAACATCTAACTCATCCAGACAATCTAGAAAATCTTGCATAGAACCAATAACAGCTTGGCTGCCATCAAAATCTGAACAATCTCTAATAATGTAGCCCAAGAATAACTCTCAATTACATTCTTAACTTGAGATAGACTATTCCAAAGTCTCATCCTGTGTTCTCTACCATTAGAGCCATATATGGCAGAGAGATAAATTTTCACATCCCCTTTCATTAGTAGGCATGTTATCTGCTGATCAATATTATAACTTCTTCCACAATCCAGGAACCCCTATACATAAACCAAATCTTCCCATTAATAGCACTAGAATAATTTTGAAAATAAGACCACCTTTGAAAATGTTGCTGAATCAGTACAACCATATTTGCCTCCCTCGCCCTAGTCTCAAGTAAACACATCATCTCCACCTTTAACTTTTTCACCAAACTCAGAATTTTTCTGACCTTTGAGGGGTCATTACCCCCCAACATTTCATGTCATGAATGTCATCTATTACTTGGGGAACCACCACCCTTTTGACCACCTTTACCCTTCTTTTTATTTTCACCTCCACCACCACCCTTTTTCTTTGGTTTTAACTGGTTTATACGTACAATCACACCATCCGCAGCTGCTCTAGTTTTTTTTCAAAGAGATTTCAGGATCCTCAACTAACAAACTAAACTGATTTGGACTATACAACCCCTTATCCTATATCAAATCTTGGGCTTGTACAATGCCAGAAAGAATTGAACCAGCATCCACAACCTCCTGATCAGCTATAGCTTCTTTCCTAACATCCATATACATATTCCCATCTGAATTGATAGCTTCAGCCTCATCCATAACTTCCTGCAGAACACCACGAGAACCAATAGTGCTAGCAACCACACTATCCACACTCACATTATCGACAACTAAATTATCCACAACAACATTATCAACAACTGCGTTATCTAGAACCGCCCTTAATTCTCTACCCAATATTCAAGGTTCCCTCAACAATATTAACAATTTGGACTGACTTCTCATTCTTTGAGCATTTGTCTCCCGAATGCCCAAAGATGCAACAATGTTCACATCTAGAAGGTGCCTAAACTAGTTTCACCCCAATATCAATACAATTTCCTTCACTAAGCTCAACAAGAACAGACTTAGACAATTCAAAATTTGCATCACCATTCATACAGATCTTAGCAAACTCTAAACTCTATTTTAAAATAGTTGCACGATCAATATAGAGAAGCTTACCCAGAGCACTAGCAATACCTCCCAGTCCTTTTTGAGTGAAAAGATCCAATGAAATATGCCAGAGCTTGATCCAGATGGGAGCAGAACTCATATCGAGCACTTCCAGAATCATTCCAGGCACCCACTTCCGCAAGACAAAAGCCTTTTGTTGGATATGCCACGGTCTAGATTCAAGGACCCAATCTCGAACTTTCTTTGAAGGGAAATTCAGCATATAAATACTTGAAGCTAAAAATCGAATCGTAATAGATTCCTCATGCCCCCACAATTTGTCCACCGTTTTTTGAAAAACCGCGAGTGGAGGGAATTTTCCCAAAAAATTCCCAAAAGAGCATTCTCCCATTGCCGCGCACCATCAGCTAAAATCTCCGATGTGGGCTTCACCAAGAACCTACCATCAGCTAGAACCTACCTTCCTTTAAATAAATCATTTATTATAAATATTAATTTAAATTAAAAGATCAAATTTAAGTACTGATTTAAATTAAATGTTAAGTTTGATAATATAATTAAACTAAAAAATTACTTACCAAATTAAAAATTAATACCAAATTTAATATAAATATCAAAGGTATATACTTACCCTTTCACAATTAGCACCAACTCATAGACTCATAAATGGAAAGAATGATTATTGAAGCAAATATGTGTCTTTCCATTTCAATGATTGTTATAAGATAAAATAAGTGTACTATCTTTTTTTGTGTTTTCCCCCTTAAATAGAACTGTCGTTATATATAAATTTTGTATATTTAACACCTTTAAATCATAAATTTCACAGTAACAGATTGGTTCAAATGATAAGTAGCTTAATATTGTTTAAGCAAATATTAAGTTTAAAATGTATTTAAAAAATTCCTGTTGAGAGACCCACCTACTAAAACTAAAATGAGACCCTAAAAACTGAAAACACTGTTGTTATCACGTTTTTTGTTTTGTTTTCAACAGCTAAGCCCAACACTGTCATTAACACGTGAGTTTTGAATCCTAGACTGAAGTTTAATACTTTTTTCGTCTCACTAAAACGTCACATATTTAATATTTTTATGGTCAAAATTTTCTAACTTTAAATTATTTTTTTTTATATTTTTATTAATAATAAATTTTAAATTATAAGAAATTAAATTTAAAAAATTATGACTAAAAAAATATCTAAGATAGTTTTAGTAGGACGGACGCAGAAAGCACCTTTATATGTTTCTTACGGTACCGTGAAGTCTCACAACACTGCTCTTTCTTTCTTCACCAAACTAAGGTGAACTGGTGAAGTGTTCTCAACCTCTTCTTCTTTTCCACTTGGTTTTCTGTTTTAATTATTATGACGTTAATGATGCAGCTTTCATATATATATATGGAATGATCTACCTTGAATCACTTTTAACTATGCTGCCTGAATGTTTTAGTAACATAGCTAGAAAATCTGTTGTACGCGTTTGTTATGCATGTGTGTTCTGTCTGCTACCTGTTGCAATTTTGGAGATGGGTTGTTTTATTGTGGGAACTAATCTGTGGAAATCTCAAGTCTTGATGATAGGTTTCAATTTCATAATGTTTTAAGGATTTTTCACAGCTTTTAAAGGTGGATCATTTAGTTTTCTTCAAAGAGTGATTCAAATAATGGATTCACCACAAACATCCATCACAATTGCAGATATGGCGACAACCAAGTTGTATGTAGTGTGAGTGTTGATCCCTCAACCCATGTGCATTACTTCAAATTTGTTATAATTTTCTCCTATGTTTTCCTGGCCTTGACTTGTGCAACCCCGGATAGGTATTACTCGTTGTACCGTCATGTTGAGATCATGGCAAGGGAAGTGCAAAGGGGGGCTAATGTTGAGGCTACAATTTGGCAGGTAATTATTGCCAGAAGAGATGTAGGATGACTTGAACAAATATGTCCTTTTGGTCTTATTAAGTTGGACAATTGGTTGGATTCGACAGGTACCTGAGATGCTATCCGATACAATACTGCAGAAGATGAAGGCACCGGCTAAAGCGGCTGATGTACCGGTGATTAGGCCAGAGCAGCTTTTGAATGCTGATGGTTTTCTCTTTGGGTTTCCTTCTCGGTTCGGTGTGATGGCAGCTCAGTTCAAGGCTTTCTTTGATGCTACCAGTGAGCGGTGGTGACGCCAAGCACTCGCAGGCAAGCCTGCTGGTATCTTCTGGAGTACTGGTTTCACTGGAGGAGGTCAAGAACTCACTGCGTAAGTTCCTTCCGGTTTAGATATTCCCAGATCTATATTGGTTCAAGTGTGTTTAATATTGCATCTTTTTTTCTCTTTGTTCTACTGATATGCAGATTAACTGCTATAACACAGTTAGCACATCATGGCATGGTATTTGTACCTCTGGGATACACTTTTGGGAGTGGCATGTTTGAGATGAATGAGGTAAAGGGTGGATCCGCTTATGGTGCTGGCACTTACGCAGCCGACGGATCCCGTGAACCCACCGAGCTAGAGCTCCAACAGGCCTTTCACCAAGGTAAATATGTTGCGGAAATTACCAAGAAACTCAAGAACAAGCCCCTCTCACAACAAAACACAACTTCAAGCAGCAGTTAAAAGTCCTACATACAAAACCTGATGGATATAAATTTCCACAGGGTCCAGAGACTAAGAATTTGACAACTTAATGCTCATGTGTCGCAGCACTATTCCATTCTTACCTTGTGTTTGGATTGAAAGAAAGTGAAAATGGAGTAGTGATACCATTCTGTTGCACCAATCCTAAATGTTATTGAAATAATTTAACTTTATTGGTAAAATAAATTACTTTAAAGCAATGAAACTCGGTGACATGCTTAGAAAATTATAATTGTTTCACATACTGCAATTACAACAGAATGCCATAACAGTGAATTGAAATCTGCAGATGAAAACAGCTATGAATTCCATATCAGTTGTTGCGCACCATATCTTGTATCAGTCTTCCAATTGAATGGAATGAAGATCCACCTTCCATAATACACTTCCTTGCCATCTCTGACATTTCCTTCACTTTCTTTCTCACTTCACTTTCACCATCCATTACCTTTCCAACAGCTTTCTCGATCTCATCGGCCATCACAAGTTCATCACTATCTTTCCTATAGTCCAGTCTCATCTCCACAGCTAATCCTAACTCCTTTGCCATCTTGAATGCATTAAGCTGTTGTTCGGCGTACATAGGCCATGTTGCAATCGGTACGCCGAACCACAAGCTTTCAATGATTGAGTTCCAACCACAATGAGATATGAATCCTCCTATTGCTTTGTGGGAAAGCACCTTCAACTGCGGTGCCCAATCACATATCATCCACCTCCCTTGGACCCTTTCCAGGAACCCTTGTGGCAACATTTCTGAAGCATCATTGTGTGGTGGTGGCACACGCAAGGACCATAAGAACCTGACTCCACTTCGCTCTAGCCCGAGTGCTATCTCTTTTACTTGGGGTGCTTTAAAGCTTCCCATGCTTCCGAAGCATAGGAAGACCACTGATGATTGAGGCTGATCATCGAGCCATTTCAGGACTGTGTCGTCCGAGTTAGAGTAACTGAGACCATTGAAGTCAATCACTGGTCCAACTGGATAAACTGGAGGGTTTTGGCCATTGAAGAAACACTTCATAGCATAAGGCTCAAGATCTTCAAATGTATTCACTATGATACCTTTGGCATCCTTAAACCTTTCAGCCGTTTTGAGATATGCGGTGTAACCTCCATCCTTGCTGAACAGAGCTGATGGCAGAACGCATGTAGGGACAGGATTGACAAACCCTGGGATCAAATGTTCGGGATCCGAGGTTTGGATTTCGGAGCTGTTCAGGCTATATCGGGTTGGTAGATACAACATGAGACCCAAGAAGGCTGCATTGGAGGTGAGGAATATATAAGACGGAAGATCCAGATCAGTTCCAATATCAATCATGGGTGAACAAAAAAGGTCTAGAACTAATCCTGCAACTCGGGTTTCATCGGAGCTCGATCTCATCGAAACGATGTCGCTAACAACGTTTCTAACAGGAGAGATGTAGCTCTCGATGAATGCATCGATGAAGCTTTCGGGAGACTTCGTAGAATCTAACAAGGGAAGGTCCACCTGAGGGAGGTCAATGACTTGTATTCCATCAGGTTGCGAAGCAGTAAGCGAATTGATGTATGCATCTATAGAAGCATTTGGGAACCACTTCATGGAAAGAATAGTAACCCGAATTCGATCATCGCGATAGATCAGACTCTTTGCGAATTCAACAGTAGAGACCAAGTGGCCTATTCCTGGTGTTGGAACGAATATGAGCTCTATTTTCTTCATCCCCCAGCTGATTAAATTTCTTGTTTCTTCCTCCTGTAGTTCCTTTATGCTGTTTAAAGACTATTATTATAATATGAGCACAATGCAAAGAAAAGCAAATCATAGCCGACCTTTTGCCAACTAGCAAATTATTGCCAATGATAATTTTCAACCTTGTGATTTCCATGGCAATTAGATTATTGTATTCCTATTTGTAAGGGATCGGACAACTACTCTCCTATTTGTTTAATGGCATCCATAGCCGACTACTACTACTACTTTTTTTTTCATTTTGTGCGGTCCATATATTTTTCATGTTCATTTGTCATGATGAAAGCTGAGCTCCAATCCCTGGAACGGCGAATTAGGTGTTTATTTAATTATATTCCACTACTCTCCTATATTTTATTTGTGTACGGTTTCACGTGTTACTTAAATAATCATCACAAATTTAGTTTCACAATTTAAAATATACTTATATTAATCTGAGTGTTTTAAAATAAATAATGATCTTTTAATAATATTTAGTTTAAAATTAATTAATAATTTCTTTTGGAAAATTAAATGCACTTATTATAAGTAGGAGATTAATGTTAGTATGTGTATATATACATATAATTTACATTCTTTTCATACATGAGTTCAATTTTTAACTTGTGATTTGACAAATTATTAAGGGTAAACCACTCAAATGACCACTCAACTGTGGAGTTGGTCTCGATTTGACCATTATATTTTTTAATTGTGGTAATTTAGACCACAACTATTTAAGTGGTAGCAATCGAGCCACCTGTCGTTAAAACATAACGAAATAGGTGACGTGGCAGTTAGTAAAATTTTGTTTAATTACACATTTGATCCTGCTATTTATATATTCTATCAATTTGGTCCTAATTATAATTTAATAAAATAAATTAATTACTCAATTAGGTGTCTAATTGATGACACGCATCATCACTTTATTGGAGAACTTTAATTATATATATTTGACTTAATAGTTTTATTTTTCTCCTCCAATCAAGAGGTGACACGTGTCACCTTATTGAGGAAGAAAATAAAAGCAAGCAAGATTCTTGCCCCTGCCAGGAATCGAACCAGGGCAACATGGGTAAAAGTGGCGTGTGTCTACTACGGCAACATGGGTAAAAGTGGCGTGTGTCTACTACGGCAACATGGGTCAAAGTGGCGTGTCTCTACTAGTCCTCATTAGCAATTGCCCCAAAATCATTAGCACACCAGTTTCTTCTCGGAGACCTTTGGTAGATCCCTTCCGAGATAAGCTGCTAGATCTCTCGTTTATTTAAAACTAGATAATGGTTCTAGTTGACAGTCAACCCATTTCCTTTTCTTAGACTGAAGGCATTCGGCCAACACTTCTCCTAACGGTTCGCTCGAAGCATCAGAGATTTCAAAAGGATAAGTAGAAGGTCGAAAAGGAACCAAGCAACTAGGTTTTTGGTAGATGTTCTCGTTGACCTTTGGTCCAGCCGTACTATCAGAAATTCTATCCTTGCTCAGAGAAAAGCCGTGATCCTAGCTGAAAGCAATCTCCTTGCCAGTCTTGAGAAACTCGTTGAAGGAAACCTCGTCCGATGTTGTCTCGAGAAACCTTGGACCCTCGGTAAGCGCTCTCCTGGGAGGCTGTGAGAACGTTGGGAGACGATCCTCTTCCTCAAGATTGTTGCTTGGAATTTTGTCGTTTTCTTTAGCTTTTCCAGCATGGCCAGAAACGAAATGAGAGGTAGATTTTTTGATGGTCGACATTTGAGAAATTCCCGCCAGTGCTTTCTTCCATGTAGGGGATGCCCTAAGTCAAGGACCATACTTGCCCACCCTCGGATATGTCCCTGGGTTGAACCAGCATTTCTTTTGGCATGTCCGAGCCTTCTACAGCCATAGCAGAATTATGGGATCCTTTCATACTTAAAATCAACGACAAGAGGTTGGAAGTTTTTCCGAATCAAAGAGAAACCTGTTTTAGTGGGATCGTCGACTCTCATGGCCACCTTGATTGTGAGTTGACCGTCCCATTTCACTTTCATGACGGGGCCAAGATTGGAGCCAAAAAATTTAGAAAATATCTTACCTATTTTTTCCGTGTTCTTTTTTGTTATGAGAGCCATAGGCAAATTATGCACCTGCACTCAAAACTCATCACTGAGAAATCAATTTTCTCCAGTGCTGCTTCGTAGGGCCATTCTTTTAATATGAGGAGTCGATCTTGCACCGCCCAAGGTCGTTGGCTTAGAACTCGGAGTTTGTCTTCCACAAATGGAAAGACAAAGAGAAACAAATTCTTTTCCAAGTCATGACACTCAAGATCTTCGTTTCCTTAAAATAGTGTGAGTAGTTCTATGTTTGGTAAGACGGTTGGAAAAGATCTTTTCACCTAGAGCATAATTTTTAATAACCATATTAACCTCGCCATCTTCATTTAAGTTGAGTAAGACCGTAGGACAAATATTCTCCATCTTTCCTGGATCTCCATAACTAGCCGCCATAACAAGATAGGATAGAGTGAAACAAAGTAAAACAAACACAACTTGAAGGAAAGCGAACCAGACTCAACCACCCCCGAATCTCAAGAGCTTCCAGTGAAAACAAGAGAGCCGGCACCTAGATGTTCAAAGACAAAAAGGGGGAAATCAAAGAAAGGCACAGAAAAGCCACAAAAAAAAGGGGAGAGGAGCTGGTAAATGAGATTGCTTCATCCTAACAATTTAATAATTACTAGTATAGTTTGCCCTAACCTTAATTAATAGATGGTTAATTAATGGATTTGCAAAGACTAATTAAACATTTGTAATAAAGTTTTGGGTAAAGTCTACAAATAGTCACTAAACTTTGTTAAAAAAATAAAACGGTAATCAAACTTCCAAATGTTATAAAATGACAATTAAACTTTATATTTTGTAACAAAATGGTAACCCGACTGTTAAAGGTTGTTAAATGGAGTAACGTTGTAATTACAAAATTTGAATAATAACACATTCAGTCATATATATTTATAAATTAAATTAATTTAGTCATATTTTAAATAAAAACACGTAATCCCCAAAAGTAACACTCTAATCACATAAAGTATCAAATCCCTTACCTGTAAAGCAATGTGTTGAAGCTTATATCCACAGAGAGATTGGAAATGGGTGACAACAAATTCACCCCTGGTAAGAGTACCAGTTTTGTCAAAAGCTGTGATGTTAATCTTGGAAGGAGTCTCGAGATAGTCGCCCCCCCTTAACAGAAGTCCTGATGTTGATGCTGTTGTAAGTGCACAAAAGGTGGCGACAGGAGTGGAAAGGATAAGCGCACATGGACATGCACTCACCAACACGACCAATGCCAAGTGAAACCAATGCTGAAGGTTATGCACTCTTAATGCAGCTGGAATCACAGCAATGCCGGTTGATACAACTATAATTGCTGCAAATAAGACGAGTAGTAGTATCATGTTTGCACTTGTTGAAGAAAACCAAAATAGGTAATTCAATCTCTAATGTAGAAAGATGGTAGTTAAGAAAAGACCCTGTTCATGTTAAGTCTGGATGAGAATGAACTAACCCGGGGTGTAGAACTGAGCACATTTGTCTATAAATCTTTGGGTGGAAGATTTTCTGTTTTGATCCACGACCTTTGCCATTTTAGCCACTACACAGTCTTGAGCCACGGCTGTAGTTTTCACGCTAATGTAACCTATATTATTGGAGTATGTATATATAGAAATTAGAACAAGGGCAGTGAGCAGCAACATTCCATGAGTTTAGACAAAATAAAGTGATGGTACCATTCAGATTGATGGTGCCAACCCAGACAGTTGAATCCTTTTGTTTGGGAACAGGAAGTGATTCACCGAGGAGTGGATTATGTGTTTTTATTTAAAATAGGACTAAATTAATTAAATTTATATATATATAAGATTGAATGTACTATTATTTAAATATTGTAATTACAACGTTATTTCGCTTAACAGTCTTTAATAACGAATTATCATTTTATTATAAAACATAAAATTTCATTATTATTTTATAATATTTAAAAATTTAATTATCATTTTATTTTTAATAAAATTCAATGATACCATAAAATTTTTACATCTTCATTGCAGTACTCAGAAAGTCAACAAATTGATACAAACAAGACCACGTGGCATTTTGTGGTTCATTTCAAAACCCAGATACGAGTTGAACTAACAAAACAAAACTTCTTAAGAAAACACAACAGTTTCGTCTTCTACCAAATAACTCCCCAAAAAGATTATATTCTATACCGTACGCCGACAGCCGAGACACTGTTTTTTTCTTCTCTAGATTTTCCGGTCAACGAAATATGAGTTCCGGCAGGCGAATACCCTTCACCCTTGTCCTCTTCTTTTGCCTTTTAATCTCATCCAACTCTCTTAGCTCGAACTATAACTTCCGCAAGAAACACAAAATCAAAGGACCCATCAAAACTATTGTTGTACTCGTCATGGAAAACCGTTCCTTTGACCATCTTTTGGGTTGGCTCAAATCGACCCGACCCGATATAGACGGCCTCTGTGGCAAGGAGTCAAACCCACTCAACGCCTCCGACCCGAACTCCCCTTTTATATCGGTCACCGACGATGCTGCCTTCGTAGATTCCGACCCAGGTCACTCTTTTCAAGCGATCCGAGAACAGATTTTTGGGTCGAATGATAGCTTGGCCGATCCGGCTCCGATGAACGGCTTTGCCCAACAAGCGGAGAGCATGGGCGAAGGAATGGCTAAAACCGTGATGAGTGGATTTAAACCGAGTCGGTTACCGGTTTACACGAAGTTAGCGAACGAGTTCGGCGTTTTCGACCGGTGGTTCGCTTCGGTTCCCGCTTCCACTCAACCGAACCGGTTTTACGTTCATTCAGCCACGTCGTTTGGGGCGATGAGTAATGTGAGGAAAGACCTCATCCATGGATTCCCCCAAAAGACGATTTTCGATTCGTTGGACGAAAATGGCCTCAGCTTCGGCATCTATTACCAAAATATCCCGGCCACCCTTTTCTTCGAAAGCCTGAGGAAATTGAAGTTCTTGACCAAATTCCACAGCTACACGTTGAAGTTCCGGCTCCACGCCCGGCTCGGGAAGCTTCCCAATTACGTGGTGGTGGAGCAACGCTACTTCGATGTCGATTTGTTCCCGGCGAACGACGACCACCCGTCGCATGACGTGGCGCGTGGGCAGAGGTTCGTGAAGGAGGTGTACGAGATACTGAGGAGTAGTTCCCAGTGGAAAGAGATGGCCCTTTTGATTACTTACGATGAGCACGGAGGGTTTTATGATCACGTGCCGACTCCCGTCTCAGGTGTACCTAACCCGGACGGAATAGTTGGACCCGACCCATATTATTTCAAGTTCAATAGGCTTGGAGTTAGGGTCCCTACTCTATTGATCTCTCCCTGGATCGATAAGGCCACCGGTAAGTCCTTTTTTTTCAACGAATTAGTTCATATTTTATTTTTACCAGTTGTGTTGATTTTTTTGTTTAATTTTAATGTTACTTAAAAGAAATTGAAATGTAACTTCCCTTTAGTTTAATGGTTTGACTTTGCTTAGAAGTTTCTTTTTGTGATAATTGAGAGGACATTGCTTTGCTTCT
Source organism: Hibiscus mutabilis (assembly GCA_019671005.1). Lineage (NCBI taxonomy): Eukaryota > Viridiplantae > Streptophyta > Magnoliopsida > Malvales > Malvaceae > Hibiscus > Hibiscus mutabilis. Next base: position 5,369,641 of record CM033724.1, read on the forward strand.
AATAATACCATGTTTTGGGTGGGATATTTTTGCGTCTTCATGTTAATAGTTGACTATTGAGGATAACTATTTAGTTGAAATAGTTGGCTCGGGGAGAAATCGAATTGCTAGCTTAGTTTTTCATTGATCTCCAGTGAAATCGAGTTTGTTTTCTCTTTGACGCCTTACTGTTGAGTACAATGTTAGTTGAGGCTTGTGACTGGACAGGCAGGTTGGGTTTGAGCTTGGGTCACTTTGGGTTATTGCAGTTTGCAGATAGCAAGTTCTGGCAGTCTATTACTGATTGAAGAAGTGTTTCTGAACTGGTTTTTACTTGCTAATTCTTGTTGATATTCGAAAATAGAAGCTCCAACTTATGTTGAATCCACAAGACATGGCATCGTACCTATAAAATAAACGAGACGAGTATTGACTGTATGAGAGATAGAAGAAACTTGAGCTGTCAACCTGAAGACAGTTCTGAAGTTGAATTCTTATTCAGTAGGTTGAGCCATCCTTCTGTATATTGATGTAAAACCAATAATGCCATTGTTCCTGTTCTTTGGTTTTCATTATGATTTGATCAATGCATGACCTAGAACACCCTTTCCGTTGTCCCTCTACTTCATTTCTTGGCTTGCTTTCTCTGTTTTTTACTATATATTACAATTCAGGTCCTTTCATCTGTTTAACTCGTCTTTGTTTTGGTAACAGTGATCCATGAGCCAACTGGACCAACACCACATTCGCAGTTTGAACATTCTTCCATCCCTGCAACAGTTAAGAAGCTTTTCGGCCTGAATTCGAATTTCCTGACAAAGAGGGATGCGTGGGCTGGTACATTCGAGAAGTATTTTAACCTGCGGAGTACTCCACGTACTGACTGCCCTGGTATGTTCAAATTTCCTTGATCATAGAGTTGAATTTTCTTTGCAAAATGCTTTTGCATTTTGTTAATCCGTTGAACTTCCTATCAAATATATCGATGGAATATGGTTGTGCGCGTGGTATTTATGTTATTTGCATTTCTTGCGATTGCTATCCCTTTGCCCCTTTACGTTTTAAGGAATCCCATATGCCCGCATTCGTCACCTCCTCCTCTTACATCCTCCCCCTTTATCCTCATAGGCCCAAAGAAGTAAAGCAAGAAAAAATAATAATTGGAGCAGTAACATTTTACCATATTGAATATTGAAAACCTATCTTGCCTCATAATTGTCAGATATAGAGTTCAACTTCTTGTACTTGCTCGAAATAGTTTATAATATATTCTGGAATTCTGATGCAGAAACTCTTCCTGAGGTGACAACATCATTGAGGCCATGGGGACCGAAAGAAGATGCTAGCCTGTCGGAATTCCAAGTGGAACTCGTTCAGCTTGCATCACAGCTCAATGGTGATTATGTCCTCAATACTTACCCATATATAGGGAAAAACATGCGAGTAGGTGAAGCCAACCAATATGTAGAGGATGCAGTCAAGAGGTTCCTGGAAGCTGGAAGGGCTGCTATAAGAGCTGGGGCTAATGAATCTGCAATCGTAACAATGAGGCCTTCACTTACTAGCCGTCGGAGCCAGTACGTTGAAGCCTATTAGTCCTATACAATCATCCACGCCCCACTGTAAATATAGATCTAGATTATTATATCTATACATATTTATAGCTAATATGCCAAGAATACGAGCATCAAAACTTAATATCAATGACTGAGGTCAACTGTTCTTGTTTATATGTTATCCATGTAACCTTGGTAACACTATCAATCTGATGTTATCTAAAATCAAATCCACAAGTGGGGTTTAAATGCTTCCCAAAGTGTTTTGGCATTGCACCTATAGTTTGAACATCAGCTACCATTCAAAGTACCGCAACTAGTCACTGCCTCCCTCCAACAATCATGTAGATCACTTGGGAGCAAAGTGTCACCTATTCTATCAACACCATTTACCTTGTATTTTCTGTTTACCTAGTCTTCCCCGTGCAGCTTGGCTTTGCCATGGTCTGTGCCGGTTCAGTCCGTGCCAAGAATGCCATGAACATTATGCTCACAAATGTTGTTGATGCAGTCCTTGGTAACATCTCTTACTATCTCTTGGGCTTTGCCTTTGCATTTGGCCACGGCTCCGGCCCTTTTATTGGCACCAACTTCTTTGCCCTCAAAGGTGCTCCCAATACTTCATTTGACTACTCTTACTCTCTTTACCAATGGGCTTTCGCTCGTGCCGTTGCAGTGATTACTGTTCGTAAATCGTTCGGCGGAAAGTTTATTTATGTTAATTTATTTATTAGACGAACATGAATAAAATTTTATGTTTGTTTAATTAAATGAACAATCTCGTTCATTTATTTACATTCGTGAATGTTTGGTAATCTATTCGTTTATGTTCGATTAAATTTATTCATATATGTCCATTAAGGCTGTAAATGAACCAAACATTCAGTAAACCGTTCGTGAACTATTCGGCGGGAAGTTCGTTTATTTATTAAACAAACGAACATGAACAAGATTTTTTGTTCGTTTAATTAAATAAACAAACACGAACAAAAAACTCGTTCGTTCATTTAAGTTCGTGAACATATGGTAATCCGTTCTTTTAAATTTATTCACATATGTCAATTTATATTTATTATTTTTCATAACAAAAGTATTATAATTAAAAAATATTCACATATGTTCGTTCGTTTACGTTCGTTTAAATTTATTCACATATGTCCTTTTATGTTCGTTCGTTTGTGTTCGTTTATTATTTTAACAAACGAACACGGACAAGCTACATTCCTTAACAAACGGACACGTACAAGCTACATTCCTTAACAAACGAACACGAACAAAAAATTATGTTCGTTTAGTAGTTCGTGTCCGTTCATTTGTTTGGTTAAAATTAAACACACGAACATGAACATACACTCGTTTGTGTTCGTTCGGTTCGTTTATAGGCCTAATGTCCATTTATATTTATTATTTTGCATAACAAAAATATTATATTTTAAAAGTTTTAAAAAACATATATTAAAATATATGAAATAAAAAGAAAAATAGACAATACATAATGTCCGAGACTGCAGACTTCTTAAAAAAAATTAAATCTGATGTTGCAACTTCCTTTAATGAATTTTATGTGATTAATGTTGTTGTGGTTTAAGTTTGTTTACGTTCATTTATATTCGTTTATCATTTTAACGAATGAACGTGAACAAGCTATATTCCTTAATGAATACGAACAAGAAATTATGTTTGTTTAGTTGTTTATGTAGGGATGGGCACGGGTCGGATTTTTGGCCGACCTGAACCCAAATCGAAATTATATACCCTAAACTCGAACCCGACCTTACCTATTAAAAAATAAATTTTAGGGACCTAATTGTAAATAAATTAATTTTTAGAGACTTAATTGTAAAAAAATAAATTTTAATGACCTAATTGTATATATATAAAGAGGAGCATTATTGCGAATATCCCTAAAATATATATGGGAAAATTACACTATTAGTCTTGGGTCGAGTGGGATATTTTGCACCCTAAACCCCCCAAAAGCACCCTTAATAAAAACCCGACCCGAACCCGAATTTTCTACAAAATTATCCGACCCAATCGGGCCGGGTCGGGTAAAATTCTCATCCCTATTCATATTCATTCGGTTAAAATTAAATGAACGAACATAAACATACCATCGTTTGTGTTCGTTCGGTTCGTTTACGGGCCTAGAGACGTTCTTGTTGTGGTTCGATTGGTTTGGGTACAATCCAGGCTCATTCGATAGGATTCTTGTGGCCTATCCTAGCACAACCAATCAAGGTATTTGGACCGCCGTTGGCCGGATGGCGGTCACAACCACATTAGCCAGATCGACGGCCGGATTAGTAACATTGCTTGGTCAATGATTACTAGTGGGCCATTGGGATGCACTTGATGTACGCAACAGAGTGTTAGGTGGTTTCGTCGCTATAACATCGGGTCTGCAGTTGTCTAGCCGTGGGCTGCAATCGTTTGCAGTTTTTTCGCAGATTGGGTCTTGATATGGGACTAAGGATACTGAGAATATCAGGATGAGGAAATTGCAGGAATGGATATTTCTAGCCATGGCGGATACGCTTACAATGCTCATCACGACGAAGATCAACCTCGTTTTGTTGCAGATTATTTGAGAATGCAAGATCAGTCACAAGAATATCAGCCATTGTAAACATGGGGAAGGAAATGACCTTGAATCAATCGTGTTATTGTATGTTTATTCAATCTTTCGAAGATCGTTTGTATTATTGTATCGGGTCGGATCAAAACTCGAATTCAAATTATTTTGTCAATTAAATCATTTAGTACCGCACAAAGTTTTCTAAAGATAAAAAGGAGCAAAGATTGAAAGGAACATGTATGGACATCAGCTGCTCAATGGACCAAATTATTCGGCTTATCATTAGAAGCATAATTTGTCCTGCATGAAGTTCTTAGTTTTTACATATTGGTATAACTATTCTGTATATGTATATACTAAAGCTATATACCTTCAATTGCCATTTGCTGACCTCACGAATGTCTTCCGCCGTATCGGCGCTGCCTTTGCTGATAAGAACTCAAAGCCTCAACGAACTCTTCCTTCCTGAAATCGGGCCAGAGTTCTTGAGCAAAGAAGAGCTCGGTGTAAGCCAATTGCCACAACAAGAAGTTGCTGACTCTGAGTTCACCGCTGGTTCTTATTAACAAATCCGGGTATGGATACTCGGTACAATTTGTTTCTAGTTCTTGCTCGATTAAGCTTTCGTTGATGTCTTCTAGTTGAATTTGGCCATCCTTTGCTCTCTCGGCTATGCTTCGGCATGCTTGTACTACGTCGTATTTACCGCTGTAGCTGACTGCAACGATGAGTTGGAGTCGGGTGTTGTTTTTCGTGGTCTCTTCGACTTCGTTGATCAACTTAAGCAGCGATGTGGGAAGCTTTGATGAATCCCCGATTACTGATATCCGAATACCACTTCTGTTATAAACAAAATATGACATCAGATATTTGATTGACTTCCCAGTATCAAGAAATGGAGCCGTACTAAGGTGCGAGGCTAAAAAATATATTGTAGGAGTGGCCAAATGTTAAATTGTAAAATTTTGAAAGATCAAGAATATATTTTCATCAGTGTTTTAATTTAAAATCATACAAATTATTTAATAGGACTAAATTGGAATCTATCAATTTTGGGAGGGCCTGAAGCCAGTTTTACCATTCTTTAATATTCTTTTTTCCATTCACAAGATCAAAAGAGAAGGAAGGGGGGGAATTACCTTCTAAAGGACTCCATCTCTGTCTCCAAGGCTCTCTCAAATAAGCTGAGCAAGAAATCAACCTCCACCTGCACTTAAACTACACTCCAATTAATAGATGTGTGAAGCTGAACCACACCAATAATGATTAATTATGGTAATAATAAATTATTATTTTCATTATTGTTTCGTTATGTTTTACAATAAATTACATCAGCGGTGCGTATAATAATATTTTTTATGTCTAGAATTATGATAAACGACCGAAAATATATTACAACCACAATTTAAATCACGACCGTGGGAGGAATAAATGAAATGAGTAGAATATAATACTAATTACCTTGGGACGAATCCAGTTCTCGGTAGAGAAAGCGAAGACAGTCAGAACCTGGATCCCCCAATGACCACATAGCTCCACCATCTCCCTCAACGACTTTACACCCGCTTCGTGCCCGGCCGAAGCCGGCAATCCCTTCTGCCGAGCCCACCGCCCGTTCCCGTCCATTATCACCGCAACGTGCTTCGGCATCAACTCCCTGCTCAACCCCTCCGGCAGCTCCACCTCTTTATCCGCCAAAGAAGCCCACCCATCCTTCAGGTCAGCGGTAGCTGCCCGTAGTTTATAGTCATACCGATTGGGAAGAGAAAAAAGAAGGTCCGTTTGGTTCCAACCGCTTTGAACTACTAGACCGGGTTTTGGTTTATTCTTGGCAGGAATCAACGTATTCGCGGCAGGAATAGCGAAGCGCAGGGATAGCATTATCTTTTCCTTTTACGGAATAGCGTTTAAAATAAGAAGAGCGTTAGCTATCTGCGTTTTATGCCGCCACTGCGTCTTTCGAACAAAAAGAAGCGACGTTGGAACTTCTAGTTCGGATGGTGCACATATAAAAAGAAGGAGATGACAGTAAACGGCACCGTTTATAGCCACACTAACAAAGATATATCAGGTTCTAAAATGTGGCTTTCATTTTTTTAATTATCACGTGTGGGTAATAATATATTTATTTTGGTTTTCTTTGATTACGTACAGTGCTTAAATTCTGAATTTCTTATGGGCCACTAAAAGGGCAAGGCAAGTGGGGACAAGGACTTGTGCTTGTTTGGTGCAAATATTGGTTCACAAATCAACCCTTGGAGTAGCATAAATATAAATGGTTTGTTTGTTGTGTACTCTGGTGTAGTAGCGGTTTGTTTCTATTAGCAATGGTAAGTTGTATCCACAAAAATTAATATCTTTTCGTATTTAAATTTGACTTTTTTCAATTATGTTGTCTGTATTTTTTCAATTTGATCTTGATAAATATTACAATAAAGATGGGTTCGGCCTTTTCCACCTCTACAGTTGAGAAAAATAAACAATCCATTATTAACATAGAGATCCTAAAAGTAATTATATCTCTCCAAAATAATTGTATCTCATAATTCTAAAGGTTAAATCTTAGTTTATGTTTACCAAAAAACCGTATAAAATAAAATCTCTTATCTAATATAAATATTTACTCGTTAAAATAAATATTTATTACCAAATAATCTTCAATCACTAAAATTATAATAATATCTAACAAAATTACCAATTAAAATTAAGTCAAAATATAGCACATTCATGTACCAAAATGTATAACGCTTGTCAAATATATGTACCCATCCCCATGGGACGATCAGCCGAGTATTAATTTTGTTTTCAAGGTTACTATTGCAACATTTATGAGGGTGTGGTTTGTATGGCTGTGCGTTCGATCGAGTCGAGTCGAAAGATTTTGAATTACTTGAGTTTGCAAGTCATATTTTATGATTCAGACTTTATTTGAATTTTTTTTGAATCTAGTCGAGTTTATAAAATTCGAGTTGAGACGAGAATTTTCGAGTTTTTGTACAAATTTAATTGTACATATATATTTCTTCATATATATTTCTATATACATATACGTAACGGTGCACGTATATATTTTTATATGTATATACTTAGTGTTGAACGATGCACATATTGATTCTAATTTTAATGGCTTTCTATATGCATATACGATATACATATATATTTCTTCATATTTTCACATGTGATATACATAATATATCATGCAGAATTGACAGACTCGACTAGAATACGAAGACTGATAAACTAATTACTAAAAATTTTGAGTTATTCAAGTTTCCATTTCACAACTCAAACTTTATTTGAATTTTTTTGTTGAGTCGAGTTTATGAAATTATGAGTCGAGTCAAAACGAATCGGTTTTTTGCCTCAAGTCGAGTTTTGCCCACCCTTAGTGGTTTGTGTGTGTTTAAATTATGATTTATGAACGGAGTGGAGTAGAGTTTGAATAGTTTAAACATTGTATTAAAAGATCAGCCACACAAAACAAAAAATCTTGAGATGTGGTGTGGTGATTTCTCTTCTCATCCCTTACTTATGAGGCCAAAGGTTCAATCACTATTCATGAGAATAGAATACATTTAATGACCAGTCATTTACCTCCTAATGAGAGCACTCACAATAACAGGATTAATCATGATTATCTATATTGATCGATAGATACTTTTGACTCAAAAAAAATCAACCACAGAAACGAAAATCCAAAATCCTTGGAGTATCAAATTTAAATGCCAAATAAGACCAAAAATACAGATACCACGTTAAATATTACTATCAAATATTGAATTAAAATTGACGGGTTTAGAAGTAGGAAATTTTGAGCCCTCAAAAATTTGGGGGAAATCCAACTATTTTAAATTTAATATTATATTTATATTATATACAGAGGAGACAAAAAAGTAGGCTTTTTTCCACACATCTGGAAGTCTCTTCTTTAAAATCAGCCCTTTTTGTTCTTTGTTTGAACGTTGCGGAACTCACTTTCATGTTTTAATTAAGTAATTCAAAATCTTGCCATCTTGTCTTTAATATGAAAGATGCCAAATTATAGAAAATGTCTAATGCAGAGACGGAGCCATGTTTAGCATAGGAGAAGCTCCTTCTAATTTTTTTGGTATAATTATATTTGAAGTCTCTTGTAGTTTAAATAATAATAAAATAAGATTTTTATCCCTCTCGATTTTAAATTTAAAGGCTTAATAGACATTTATCTCTCCCAATATTTGATCATAGTTTCGTCTCTGGTAGGGATGGCCATTTAACCTAGACTCGACGAGTTTCGACCTGACCAGATTTTATACGGTCGGGGTTTTTAAAAATAAAATTTTGGGTTCAGGTTTGCTTTTTTGAGGATGAGGTCGGGTTTGGGTTTAAGGTGAAAAATACTCGACCCAACCCGAAATAATAGTTTAATTTTATTCTAAATATTTAGGTATAATTGCTACAATGCCCCTCTCTTTATATACAATTTTCAATTATTTCTCTATTTTGCTAATAAAAATGGAATAATTATTATAATGCTCCCTCATTATTTGTATTTTTTCAACGAGCTCTCTATTTTATCGAATAATAATAAAAATTAATAATATAATATTTATGTCGAATCGAGTTAAATTCGGGTTTTTACTCTAAAATTCGAATCGAGTTCGAATTGGGTTGAACATCATTAAATGTCGAGTCAGAATTAGATAGAAGTGTTAAATTTTTGAATCATGTGTGGTTCAGTCAAAAACCTAATCCAATCTGACCCATGTCTAATGGAAACAAATCATAAGGTTAGATGGTAGGAATCAAGGGTAAAACTTTGATACACATGCTGTGTAAAATTAATTTTACACAAGCATGTATATTTACACTATAAAAATCTAAATTCTAAATTCCTAACCTTAACCCTAAACCTTAAACTATATGCACTAAATTCTAAATGCTAACCTTAAATTCTAAACCCTACAACCTAAACCCATAAACTTTAAACCTTAAACTAAAACCCTAACCCCTAAAACTAAAAAGCACGTGTAAACTAAAATTTACACGGCTTGTGTATCAAAATTTTACACAAGCATGTATATTTACACTATAAAAATCTAAATTCTAAATTCCTAACCTTAACCCTAAACCTTAAACTATATGCACTAAATTCTAAATGCTAACCTTAAATTCTAAACCCTACAACCTAAACCCATAAACTTTAAACCTTAAACTAAAACCCTAACCCCTAAAACTAAAAAGCACGTGTAAACTAAAATTTACACGGCTTGTGTATCAAAAATTTTTTTTTCAGGAATCAATGGTATCATGGTACAAAACTTTTAGCATGTTTTTACCAAAAATACGAACAAAATTAATTATGTTATTCAGATGAGATTGTAAAATCATCTCTTGCCTTCTTCTAAAAAAAGCTTAACTAAAAAATATGTCTAAATTATACATTTTTCTTAAGATAGATGCCTAATATTTTTTTGCTGAGATAGGTGCTTAAAGTTTTATTTTTATTATTGTTTTAAGATAACACCGTTAAAAAATCATTACCCAATCAAAATTTAGCACATGTCTTTATTTTTATTTTTATTTTTTTTATAAAAAATTGAAAAAAAACAAATTTAAAAAAATCTAAAAAGTCACGTCCCTAAAACCCCAAACCTTAAAATCCCAAAAATTAACGCCGCTACTGCCATCGATAGCTTCGCCAAACCTCACCGTCACCTGAGGCCACCACCCATTTTTCTCAATCATCCATTGTTGGTAACCGACAAGAAGTGTGTCAATCGAACGTCGAACGACTAGAGCTTTTTGTGTTCATCGTTCGATCTTCGTTTGACACTCCTCTCATCTGTTAACGACGATGGGTGATTGGAGCATATGGGCGGTGGTCTTCGACGACTACGGTGGTAGGTCCAGCAAGACAATTAGCGGCAACAGTGGCGTTAATTTGAGTTTAAGGTTTTGGGGTTTTAGGGATTTTATGACTATTTTGTGATTTTTGAATATTTTAAGATATTGTTTAATTTATTTTATTTTCAGTTTATTTTTTAAATAAATAAAAAACAAAAACAACGTGTCTATCTATTATTGGCTAATGAAGTTTTTTAATTGTGTTACCTTAAAACAGTAACATAATAAAGTTTTAGTAACATATTTTAATAAAAACCGTTAAATACATATCTCAAAAATATATATATAATTTGAGTACCTATTTCTTAGTTAAACAAAAAATAACATTTTTTTTATCATAACTAGTGACTCAGAGTTTGATCTTTATCCTAAATGTAAAACGACTTTAAAATTTTCAGTCAACGTCGCCATATGTGAACCTCCATTTCTTTTCCTTATTCAACTCCTACGCCAACAATGCCATATCGAATATGAATTTCATATGTGCTTTCTACTAGAAAAAAAATTTGATACACATGCATAAAGTGTTTTGGTTTTAGGGTTAAAAGTTTTTATTTTAGGGTTTAAAATTTAGGAATTTATGTTTTATGATTTAAAATTTAAGGTTAATATTTAAAATTTAAGTATAGAGATTAGAGTTTATGATTTATTTTTTTAGGATTTAGAGTTAGTGTTGGGATGATTAACCAATGGTGAAAGGCCACGAGGGAGTGAATTGACAATTTAAAAAATTGGTGGAAGCAAATAGGAAAAAAAATTAGGACACAAGAATTTATAGTGGTTCAACCTTCTAACAAGGTTTACATCTACTACCTTAGCTATCCATACTAAGAATTTTCTCAAATCCACTATATTTACTTTTCTTTTGAGGTTAAAGGAGATAACCTTACAATCCCTTAAGATTTATACCCAAAGTCTTAAGAATACCTCACAAAAATATTACAAGTGAAGCAAACTGAAAAATCCTCTCAAAGACTAATGTTTGCACAATTTCTAGTTCACTCAAACCCCCAAATTTGAATAAATTGATTACAAGTAAGAACACTCAAGTGGGTTACAAGAATTTGATTCTAAGAGCTCAAGATTGTTGGATATGTGCTTGATTGCATTAGATTTGATCAATAGTTGTTGTTGAAGCTTTGAAGACTTGTTTTTATACTCTCTCATTTATTTCTAGCTGTTTGGGTAGTTAGAATATTGAATAAAGCCGTTGGGCTGCATTTTTCCAGCAATAAATGTTGTATGTCAACACTGAGTATCGGCACGAAGGCTCGTATCGGTACCTGCTATAAGAAGAAATAGTCGTTGTACAAAGGGGTATAAGAAGAAATATTGGTACCTGCTCTAGTGTATTAGTTATTTGTTTTTATTAGGAATGGTGAATCGTATCCGCAAAAAATAATATCATTTCGTATTTAAATTTGATTTTTCAATTATTGTCTGTATTTTTTAATTTGATCTTTGAATTTAACAATATTTAATATGATTCTTGTGTTGTTGTTATTGTTTTTGTCTAATTCAATATTTAAATTTATTAAAAGTTGTATATTTTGGTACATGAATGTGGCATGCAGTATACATTCAACTAATAATGTGGTATTTTTATACAACATCATCAACTGAATGTATAATAACATATGTCACAGTCACGAATATATAATAACATATGTCACATTCACGTACTAAAACATATAATGCTTGTCAAAATATATATATATATAGGAAATGAGCTAAGTCTTAGTTATGTTGTCACGGTTTTTATTGGTCGTAAATTCTCATTATAATTTTAAATATTTTATCTTTTAATAAAATTAACGGTTTTGATAAAAAAAAATATATATTAATATATTCTGCCATTTTTGAAAGAAGGCTTTGGCCATGTCTACTAGGAGACAAGCTTTGTGAAATTGCTTGATCCAGCCATACATGAAGTTGAACCATCTCAGATCTCAACTCCTCCATATTTTGACTTGTTCTTGGTATTTCAGGTTCAAACTTGGGAAACCAATTCTTTTGCAAGTGAGTAATTAAAAACTTGATGTCAAAGTGGGGTTTTTTTAAAGCTTTAATCCAGTCTGTTATGTTCATGGAATGAAAAAAGTTTGTCTCAAATGATAAAAGGCAACACTATAAAAGGGCTTTGCAAGTAAGAGATTAGGCAAGTGAAAGAACAATACTTTTTAGGCCTATCCTCTGGCAGTTGGATTTTAGCGGCATTTTTAAGCGCTGCTAAAACTCTTATGGCGCTAGAAAGAGCGTCTAAATCAAACGCTGGTAATCAAGTGCCGCAAAAGGTCGAGTTATATAGTGACGCTTGTTCTTCAAAACGCCGCTATATCTTGTTAGTGGCATTAAATGTGTTCGCCATTAGTGGCGCTTTCATCCCAAAATGCCGCAAAAGAGCACATTGATGGCATTTTCACACTTCTTAATAGTTAAAATTTAAACTATTTTAATTGATTTGATTAATTAAATAAAAAATTTAAAACCTACTATTCAATTGATTAATTATACCGAAAACATGAAACTATAACAACACAAATGTAACATCTTCAACAAGTTATGGTAAAACATTAATTGATAGCATCATCATACTGAATTGAGCTAAACAACAATTCAAGATTACACTTCTTTTCTCGGTTCATAATAAAACACGATGACATTTTTGTAGTCGAACACTAAAAGGCTGGCTTTATAGTGGCACGACTTCATCAAACAAAGACTCTAAAAGAGCAAACACCATATTTCAAGAGGCCCATCACATCGAATACGAATTACATAATATCTTTAGATTAGAAGCTTTTTCAATGGCATTCTGCATTTCACAAACAAACAACATAAGCAAATAGATGATCAAATAATAACAAAAAACTGAAAAACATTTACAACTCAAAACTAGACAACACTCCACTCGACCATGCCAGTACTAAAAAGGACAGATGAAACTTTAGGGGGAGTAATTTCATTGCAGCTCAATACACTTTAATTTGCATCTACACCCTGCAAATGTAATCATACTTAGAAATTCATTCTATTTGAACTTTGGAATACAACCTCACTTAGAAGAACATAATTCAAAAAAGGAAAAATACTGTAATAAATTGAATGCCTCATAGATAATACTTCATTAAAACTTGATGAAAAGCTCTATTTCTGAAAGATTTTATAAGCAAGAGCTATCTGCCACTACTTTGAAAAGAAAGGCAATTCCAAAAGTGTCCTATCAATACTACTGAATTTCAAACTTCAATTAGTGATTACAAAAAAAGAAGTATGCTTCAAACAATTCTCAAAACCAATTCCAAGTTTCAACTACTGTAGTATTGGTACCTTGTGGAGAATCAAACAATTCTCTGTTCTTGCTTCAAGTAAAGGAAATATACAAGAACAAACTGATCATTGACATTTCAACATGAGAGCTTCGACAAGTAGATCAAAACTAAACCATGCTCAAAACCACATAAGTTTTGCACAACCTTCAAGAAGCTAAAATATTCTGAACAAAATAATAACTGTAAGATTACTTGGCACCTTCTAATTTCAGGCAGAGTAAAAATAAGCTACACATTTCAGAAGAGTTTGTTTAAATTTAACCAAATCAATTAGAATCCCAATAAAACAAAATACAACCACAACTCATATAATGCAACCTAATTGCAATAATATTAACTAACTAAATTATAATATCAAATCCCATTAAAAAGCACATAACTGAAGAGAAAATTAAGAAAACATAACCTCCATAGCAAATAAAGATTGACCAATTATGTAGAACCAGCAACAAAAAAAAATGGAGTGGAGCAACAAAAGCACAATTTTGAACTGTGATTTTTAAAGGTGTTTAGATTATGTATTGTGAACATTTAAATTTTATGTGTTTTCTATATGATTCTTTTTTATTTTTAAATTTTAAAAAATAAAAAAAAATGTCAAGCGGGGACCTGGTATCCCAGGTACCCGATTTTGCCGGTACATGGTAATCACAGGCCGACAAATATGATACCCGACGCTTTGGATACTCGAAAGACTGAGTACCCAAATTTAAACACCCCTACTTTGGGCTTGAAAATACCATTAGACTAGCCTGATCCATGAGAAATTCTAGAAGACCTATGTGAACTTTTCTTGTAAACATAGAATTTCTTTCTTTAGTTAGAAAATTTATTCTAAGAAATATTCTAATTTTATACCATTGTGGTTGATGGGTTTTTATCTAGAACATTAATGTAAATTAGTAGAAATCGTTAAATATAAAGAGACTAAACTATAAATTAAGGTTCTCCACCTCATTTGTATTCATCCAATTCTATGAATATAAAGCATTTACTTTAATTCTCTCAACTACAAATAGTTGCTTTTCCCATAATTAACTTCCGCTTAAAACGATTATTCGTTACTCTCTTAAAAGAATTTTATATTACGAAAAATAATTTTAAATTAATTTAGTCGTTTGTCTCGAGAATATCAACTAAGATCACATAATTCGCTAGGTCAAAACTCTAATCCTATGACAATAACATAATATATTGTGCACTTGTTTCAGAAGTAAAGCAACATAAACCCCGATTATCCGTTGATCCAATCCGAAAAATTCAGGTATCCGATCCGATTTTTAATTTTGAATCGAATATCCGATTCTATTTTAAATTTTTCGGATCAGATATGTATCGCAATATTTTAAGTTTCAGATTATCCAAAAATTCAAAATTTCATTAATATTAATCTTATTATGTTTAACAATTTGATGCTTGTTATAATCGAAAATTAAAAAAATTGAAATTTTCATAAATGTGAATCTTGTTATATTTAATAATTTGTTGTTTGTTATATTCAAAATTCTGAAATTTTTATAAATATGACCTTCAAATTTGAAAAAAATAGCTAAATCAAATTATATTTTCGGATATCCGAATATCCATTCGAATATCCATTTTTTCGAATCAAATACGAATCACTATATCGTCGATCCGAAAAATCGAATACTCAAAAAATCAAACCGAATCCAATCCTATATCCGACAATGAACACTCCTAATTTAAATAATATTTGTGGTAAATGCTATAATATATTTCTAAATCTATATGGAGATGAATAGTTAGTAGAATTATAAGTTTTATAGAATTCATGAAACAGTTTTGTTTATTCTTAAACGGGTGGAAGTTAATGCCTCATTCACTGATGCAAAAAAGAATTTTGCTATAGTAGATGCTCTAAAATCTTTGCATACGCAAAATTTTAGGTTGCTAAAAAAAAAAAAAAAGAAACATGACATAACTAAAGAAAAAATGCTTACATTTGACAATTCGAAGTCCTCCAACCTTCATAAATTTGTCTATTACGAATTCCTCAAGTTTTAAAAATATTTTCTATTCTCCAACCAGCTTTTTATATATTTTATCTCTCGTATAGTAATCAACAATTTCTACTTTATTTGTCAGTTTGTTAAACTTTATAAGCACTTAATAAAATTTAACATCTTTAAATTTGTACCTGATACGTTTAGAACAATCTTTGCAATAAATTAGAATTGAGAGAAAAACTATATTAATTCACCTTTTAACAAATTTTTAGAATTAAACTTTAAAAATATTACAAGTTATATCAATATATTATATAAATAATATTTAAAAATACTAATAATAAATTAAAAATAATCACCCCTCTTTCAGAATTTTCTAAAGCAGATTTAACCTTTGTAACCATTGGCAAAATCCTCTAATTGTTAATATCAACTCGTACATGACAAGTTGTCAGTTATACGACAATTGCATTTTAATACTTTTCAACATTAGCATAGTTTTTACCACTCTAAAACCATTGACATAAATCACCTATATTTATTTCTTTATAGCATATATTTTCACTTACTTTTTAAATTTTATTTATTATTGTTGTTATTCAATTGTTGTGTCTTTTAGTTTTGTTTTAAAAAATTAAAAAAATATTAATAATAAATAAATCTAATAATAATAATAACTTTTTTCTTTTTAAAGTAGTGACATTCCTTCGACACTTTATAGCATAGAGTTTTTAATCCAAAAATCCGATCTAAAACAAATAAATGTAATTATATATCGGAAAATCTTTGATACATAGGCCGTGTAAACTTTAGTTTACACGTGCCTTTTAATTTTAGGGGTTAGAGTTTTAGTTTAGAGTTCAAGGTTTAGGGGTTTAGGTTGTAGGGTTTAGAATTTAAGGTTAGTGTTTAGAATTTATTGTATAGGGTTTAAGGTTTAGGGTTAATTTTTTAGGGTTAGGGTTAAAAATTTAGGATTTGAGTTTTTATAGTGTAAATACACAGACTTGTGTAAAATTAATTTTACACAACCTGTGTATCAAAGTTTTACCTTATATATATATATATATATACATATATCATGTTCTACTTATTAGTCATATATACGTTAATCAAATAATGAAGTATTTAAGAATCCAAGATTGTTCAAGTAGAGATGGAAAAAGTGAAGCTAAGCAATTAGATGCGGAAATCAACTTTGTGTCTTACTTGAACAAGCTTGTTTTTTAATATTTTATTACTTGATTAACATATAAATAAATAATAAATAATGTATAATATATGTATAAATATATAATTATATTTATTTGCTCTTAGATTAAATTTTTGGACTAAAAACTTTTTACTATAAATGGTTGGAGGTATGGCTCTACTTTTAAAAAAAAATTATGATTGCTATTAGATTTATTTATTGTTTATGTTTTATTTTTATTTTTTAAGGCAAAACTAAAAGAGGCGGCAATTGAATACCAATAAATAATAAATAAAATTCAAAAAGCAAGTGAAAATATATACCATAAAAAATAAATATATAATATCTATGTCAATGGCTGTGGAGCATCAAAGACTATACTAACGCTGAAAAGTATTACAACACAATTGTCGCAGATCTAAAAACTCGTTATGTACGAGTTGATATTAACAACTGTAGAACTTTACCAGAGGTGCCAAAGTTTAAATCTGCTTGAGAAAATTTCGAGAAAGGGTAAGTATTAGTTTTTAATTTATTATTAGTATTTTTAAACATTATCTCTATGATATATGAATATAACTTGTTAGATATGTTATTAGGTACTATATGGCCTATGTTAATGCGTCTAAAATTGACTATAAACTATTAGAATAGTTATACTCGATGATAAAACAACATATCAAACATATTGAAGAATGGAATTGTTAAAATATTATACAATTAACGAAGCTGCATTTAATGCTATTATTCGTGATGTTAATGTGTACTAAAATACTTAAAAGACAAAGGAATAAGAAAAAAAATATTATTTTAGATAAAAGCGATAAAAAAGAAAGTCATGAAATATTTGAGTACGAACACATACATGAAATGTTTGAACCCGATATCATGTGATATTTTTAAAATTTAATTTTAAAAATTTGTTGAAAGTAAATTAATTTAGTTTTTCCTTTAATTTTAATTTATATGCAAAATTATTCTAAATGTATTAAGTACGAATTTAAATATATTAAATTTTAGAATATCTACGAATTTAAATATATTAAATTTTAGAATATCTACTATGGTAGATTGTTTTTTTTAATCTGTGAATGAGTGTTTTTTTTTTTTCTCAAAATTCTTGGATTTGTTGTTAGATGTTTATGTTGCTGCTTTACTTTTAAAAGAAGATCACAATACATCATGTTATTGTCACAGGGAAAGAGTTCTGTAATATCCATTATTTGATTAGTGACCAAAATGTAAAGAATTAAAAGTTAGTGGTTTTAGTTCAGTGACTAAAATGTAAAGTTTTAAAGTTTGGTGACAAAAGTGAAAAGTTGAGAAAAGTTTAAGGACCAACATGGTAATTTTCCCAATAATTATTTTTATTCCATAAATAGATAGATCATATAAGGGTGTGGATCGAATATAAAAACTATGGTTTGATCTGATGTTTCTATTATTGGGAAATTACGGTTAAAGTTTAAGTGTAATTCAGGTAATCGTATGAGCTCGGAATTTTATGAAAATTTGAAGGAAGTCTTAAAAAGACCCGAAGAGCATAGCATCGAAGTTTTGAATCGTTTTTAAATCAGTTTAGATTCAATTCTATTCAGTATTTTGTATAGGTGGTGGAATGACATTTTTGAAAATAAATTATTTCATTAATGGCATTTTAGACATTTCACCTATACTTTTTAATGAAAAATTATTATGGAAGATGATAAAATATAGGTGTTGGCTTGTGATTGGTTATAACTAAGGGGTGAAATAGCCATTTGACTATTTTATAGTTTTTTATTTTTATATAGCCAAATTAGAAGACATTTGACATTAAAATTAAAGATAGAAAAGACTAGAAATTTGCTCATCTTTCTCCCAAGTAGCCGAGACCCCTAGCAAGGTAAGAGCAAAAATTTCAATTCAATTTTTGGCTTGATTTACTTGGTTTTTGGTTAGAGACATGAAATAAGAAATTGATCTCCTTTGAATTCTCTATCTTTTTACATAAGTTTTGCTTAGTTTCCATATCTCTAAGCTGAGTTTGATGATTATGGTGGTTGAAGAGCATGTTAAGATTTCATGTTTTAAGGCTTAATCAAGTTGGAAATGGTGTTGTAGTGTTGTTTAGATGCTTGAAATGATGAAAACTTCTTGATAAACCTATAGGGACCATTTCGACAAAATGAATAATATTAGGGGAAATTTTGTAAAAATTATTTTGATGATGGATTTGATTAGAATGATGTTTTCTAAGTTGATTATGTTGTTGGATTGAAGAAAACATCATTTTAGGACCAATTTGTGAATTGTGTAAATTGGGTGAAATAAGTGAAAAATTGGAAAATATTCAAGAAGCATGAGTATGTTGTTTCTATGATACAATGATCATTTTGGTATTAATATTTTTGAAAATGGAGATGAAATGTGGAAGTTTCCAAATTTTAGTTTATAAACCCTAAGAGAAAGAATTTATGGTTTAAAGGGAGATTATCAAACTATTGGTTGTAATGTGTAATTTGAGATGAGATTAAAGTATTGGGAGCATGGTGGTTACAAAGAAGTACTTGGTTGAAAATATTAATTTTTCCATATTGGTATGTACATGTATTAGTAAAGGTTGGACATGTACTTAAGGTTGCTTGTGTCATGTATTTAATGTACAAACAGATAACAATCGAGTTCGAGTACAAACGAGTGAAGAAAGAAGATAGAAAGTGCTATCGAGCTTAGTGAGGTTAGTATAAATTATAACTTTGAAAGTGTCAAGGTGAGTGCAATGCATGCATAGCATGATTTTTATGTCATTCATTATATAATTGACATGTTAAAAATATGTCCAGAATTGAGAATACATGCATGGATCACTACTTATCCATGGAATGTTATTTACGTATGAATTGCTTAATATGTATATATGTTGCCATGTATGAGATTATGATTGATATAAAGCCCAAAGTATGAGATAGGAAATTAAAAGTATAGTTGGATATCCATAGAGTCATAAACAGCTGTATAAACATTTTAGCACTCTCGGTAGAGTGCAATTTATTATAAGCACTTCAGGTAAAGTGCAAAATAATTAATAATTGTATACTCCGGTAAGTATACAAAAACACTTCGGTGTTAAGCACTTCCAGTAAAGTGCACCTAATATACTATACTCAAGTAAGTATAGGGGGATGACTCGAGTACCAAAAATATCCTTAATTCAATACTTGGGCTAAATAAATTGAAAAACAGGTTAAAAAGGCTTGAAAGGTCGATGATAAATATGGCAACGGTATTGGTAAGAATCAAGGTTATTACCATGTAATATGTTACTATATATATCATGTTATATATGTTAAAATGCATAAAATGGGAGGTGATATATGCATTGTCACTATAATATATTGATACCTATGTTAAATTGCATTTGAATTAAATGTTGTTGCCTCACTAAGTATATGCTTAGCGTATGATGACTTTCATGCGTAGGTTTTAAAGGAGCTTCGAGTGAAGAGTAGTCGAGCATCACTTTCATATTTTGGGAGGTATATCTCCATACTCGTAGTAATGTAATGACATCCATCATTTCTTTTGGAAATGTACTAGATGACATGTATAATTAGTGGGGTTGTAATAACTTATCACTAAATATGGTGGGTTAATAGTTGTTGAATATGGATGATGAACCTAGTAAGTCCTATTATGGTTATAAATGGTAATGGACTAAGTTTTTTGTAAATATGGATTCTAAGATAGAAAGTTTAAAAATCTGCCCAGAAATGTATGCAAAAGCAGTGTGTTCGAAAAATCAGCATAAATTCCACAATTGGAATTAGACAGTGAATCTTATATGTATGAACTACAAATTTTGTCTAGTTTCTTACAAAATTAACGGTGACTGATTTCGAGTTGTATGTAAAATGTTATGAATTTTTATTCGACAGAAGGTCAGAAAATAGGATAGCAGAATTTTTGAAATTTTGGGTTGTGACGTGAATCTAAGGATTTATTTGAATTTGTGTAATGAATTTAGGCTAATAATTTATATGGTTAGAAATCTTAATGAATCTAGTTTAATTAGAAAATTTCGGAACGAATTTTCGATGTCTATAATTTTTTTTTATAAATTTTTAAGTAAAGGCAATACAGGCTGCCAATTTTCTATATTAAGAAAATATACGGGTTTAATCTTTGTTAGTAACATCACTGACTCGTATTTGGTGATAAATACGGGAAAGGGATGTTACATTTATTGGTATCAGAGCCTCAGGTTTAGTCGATTCTGGATAGAAATTGAATTTAAAAATGAGTGGGAATTGTATACATGCCACTAGGATGTCATAATTACTAATGATTATGTGCAGATACTCTGATGCTCTATAATTAATAATGCTACTCTATATTAAGAAACTTGTTGAAAATGTGTTTTGTTCAGATGTCGGACCATCAGGGTTCTAGACATGCGTTTGAACAGGAGGTTCATGTGCAAAGTGAAAGTAACGAGGTAAATCAGAATGTACCTCAAGAGCAATATCAAGGTTAGACACCTGCACAAGGACAACAAAACATGTCGGTTCAGGATCGTAGACTATTCCTGCAAGAATTAGATGATATCTTAAATAGACCGAAACCAGTGTCTGTGCCAAGGGAGTTGAGGAAGTTGAAGGCATCAGAGTTTCAAGGTGATTCTGATGTTGATCCAATGTTTGTGGACTTTTGGCTAAATGATATTAAAATTATGTTGGACTCTATCCGGTGTGATGATCAATGAAGACTGAAAGGTGTAACATCATTTTTTATGGGGCCTGCTCGAATTTGGTGGACCATCATTACTGCTCAGATTCCTCGGGAACGAGTTACTTGGGAATTCTTTTTAAAAGAGTTCTAGAACAAGTACATTGGTGATGTTTTTATCGAGGATATGAGAACTCAGTTTATGAATCTAAAGCAAGCATGCAGATCGATATATGAGTA
The DNA here is from genome assembly GCA_019671005.1 of Hibiscus mutabilis. Taxonomy (NCBI): domain Eukaryota; kingdom Viridiplantae; phylum Streptophyta; class Magnoliopsida; order Malvales; family Malvaceae; genus Hibiscus; species Hibiscus mutabilis. The sequence goes on from CM033724.1 coordinate 5,391,078, forward strand.
TGAGTGTGCGTTTAATAAGCTTAGCCGGTTTGCTACAGAGCTCCTTCCGACTGAGAAGCACAGAGTTAATAAATTCGTGGGAGGCCTAGATTCGGAGTATAAGAAAGTCTTGGTTGCTCTTGATTTGTCTGAATTTCAAGTAGCGGTTAACCAAGCTAAAGGAATGGAAATGGTGGAACAAGAAGAAGCTTCTGAGAAGAAAACACAATCAATTAAGCTACCTGGAGGCCCTAGTGTTTTACCTTGGTCTAAACGGGGTAAAGGTTTTTAGCAGCAAGGATCAGTTGGGTCGATGTCGTCCGTAAAGAAGAATTCTTCTGCGGGTAAATCTAAGCAAGTCCACAATAAAACTAGTGGAAGTAAAGGTGATGGACTTTGGAATAGACCTAAATACAAGACTTGTGGAAGAAGACATCCTCCTCGATGTTGGTATGCACCGGAGACAGTGTGCTATCAATGTGGGAAGCCGGGTCATTTTAAACGAGCATGTCCAAAATTACATGAGAATCAATCGGTGGCTGCTTCTCAGAGAAATAAAGGGAACCAAGGGTGGAATTCCCATCAAGGTGCATCAGAAGTTGCATCAAATCTGAAAGGCAAAGCTCCTGCTCGTGTATATAATATTAAGACCACAGAGAGTAAAGATGATCCTGATGTGATATCAGGTATGCTTGAACTCTTTAATAGACCTATTTTTGCACTAATTGATCCTGGTTCCATTCATTCATATATTAGTTCTAGAATCATACTAGAAAGAAACATTCCAGTAGAACTAATTAAGAGTGAGGTGGTAGCAACCAATCCGTTAGGCCAGAGTGCTAAGGTTAAGAGGATTTCCCGTCAGTGTCCTATTAAAATTCAGAGTGTGGATTTCCCCGCTGACCTTATGGAATCACCGTTTTGTGAGTTCGAAATAATATTATGGATGGATTGGTTATTTATATATGATGATATGGTGGAGTGCCGATTAAAAAGATTAGTTTTAAAGGCACCAAATGGATCACAAATAATATTCGTAGGGGAGAAGCCAAATCATCGTAGTGATGTTATTTCGGTTGTTGTTGCGAATGAAATGTTGATGGATGGTTGTGAAATATATCCAACTCCCGAAATTGATACTTTGAAGAAGGGAGTGAAAATAGAAGATATACCTACGGTGCAGGAATTCCCAGAAGAATTACCGAGACTACCTCCAGATAGAAATGTAGAATTTGGAATTGATGTGTTACCTAGTACAACACCCATATCGATGGCACCGTATTGTATGGCACCTGCTGAACTCCGGGAAATCAAATCACAGTTTCAAGAATTGCAGAATCGAGGTTTTATACGACCAAGCATATCACCATGGGGAGCACATGTATTATTTGTAAAGAAGAAAGATAGATCGATGAGATTGTGTATCGATTATCGTCAACTTAATAAAGTGATGATAAATAATAAATATCCATTGCCAAGAATTGATGATCTCTTTGATCAATTAAAGGGGGCAGTAATGTTTTCTAAGATTGATCTTCGGTCGGGCTATCATCAATTGAAGATTAAAGAGCAGGATATTCCAAAGACAGCTTTCAGGACTCGATATGGTCATTATGAATTCGTGGTGATGTCGTTTGGATTAACTAATGCCCCAGCAGCATTTATGGATTTGATGAACCAAATTTTTCAGCCATACCTGGACCAGTTTGTAGTGGTATTCATAAGTGATATCCTGGTTTATTCTAAAACCAAGGAGGATCATGATGTTCATCTCAGAATAGTTCTTTAAATTTCGAGGGAGAAGAAATTATATGCCAAATTATCTAAATGTGAGTTTTGGCTTTTTGAGGTGATATTTCTTGGACATATAGTATCGGATGAAGGAATTCGGGTTGATCCTCAGAAAATTCAAGCTATCATGGAGTGGAAACCTCCTAAAAAAGTTGCAGAGGTTAGAAGTTTTCTCGGATTGGTATGATATTACCGCCGGTTCGTGAAAGATTTCTAAATGATTGCTGCACCTATTACCAAATTGCTCAAGAAGAATGTACCTTTTATGTGGACTAAAGAATGTCAAGAAAGCTTTGAAAGATTGAAGAAAATCTTGACAGAAGCTCCGATGTTAGTTCAACCTGAATCGGGTAAGAATTTTGTGGTGTATAGTAATGCATCGCATAATGGTTTGGGTTGTGTACTTATGCAAGACAGGAAAGTGGTGGCTTATGCTTCTAGGCAGCTTAAAACTCATGAGAGGAATTATCCTACTCACGATTTGGAATTAGCTGCGGTTGTTTTTGCTTTAAAAATTTGGCGCTACTACTTATATGGTGAAAGATGTTATATATACACATGCCACAAAAGCCTGAAATATCTTTTAACGCAGAAGGAGCTGAATCTAAGACAAATGCGATGGATTGAGCTAATTAAGGATTATGATGCAATTATTGATTATCACCCGGGAAAGGCTAATATGGTGGCAGACGCACTTAGCCGAAAGATGTTTCCAGCCCTGCGGATATCGAATGCTCAATTATCAATATTGGATGATAGTGCTCTACTTGCTGAGCTGAACATCAGGTCTACTTTGATAGACAAAATAAAAGAATCACAGGAAACATATGAAATTTGTTTAGAGAAAAAAAAGAAAGCTGAAAAGGGAGAATAAATAGGCTCCTTCCATTGCCTTTGCTCTGTTCACGGCCTCTTGGAAGTTTGATAAATTCATGCCCAATAGAATCTTTTTGGGCCTTGGATGAAGTTTCTCTATGAACCACTTACATCGAGACTTTTCAGTCGGTATTAATTCAGCTGCATACCGACTCAAACTATTAAATTCTAGCTCGTACTCATAGACAGTACGAGTATCTTGTTTAAGATCCAGGAATTGTTGCAGTATTTCTCTTTTAAACTGTTCCCCAATATACTTAGCCTCAAATGCCTCCTTGAAAAATGTCCAATTTACTTCAGCAACAGGTACTAACATCATGGCATTAGACCACCAAATACGAGCATGCCCTCTTAATAAGGAAACAGCTCCTTCCAACTTCTCTACATCGGTGCACCCAAGCCCTTCCATAAAAATCTTAACATAATTCAACCACAAATCGGCATCCATCGGCCCACATTCTCCGTGAAATTCTGGGGCTCCAAGCTTTTTAAGTTACTTAGCTATTGATGCCTTATCTGGCACAGGTCCCGGAGCCGGTACTGGTGTTGGGGGCTAAAGTCTGTTTACCATAGCTTCAAGAGCTTGCACTAAGACCCCATATTCTTGTGTCGGAGCTCCTTGTTGCACCGGTGGGTCAGCTGGGGCAGGAGCGGGAGGTAGAGCATGTGGTAAATTGTTACTCCCACTTTGCACCTCCTCATGTTCCCCACGATCCACCGTTTGTCGTAACTCAGCAGTATTCGACATTACTCAATACTGCAATAACCTATTCATACATATATACGATGAGCAAAAATTGAGTTATACAAATAGTACATCAGTAATATGACATCCTAGCGCATGTACTTAAAAATAAATCACATTTGACTCGGTTTAGCCTTCAGAATCGGCTAAACTTGTAGCTCTGATACCTGTAAAAATGTAACACCCTTAACTTATACTCGTAAATTTAAATATACATTAAGGATGTTACAATGTTGCTTATAGAAAACTTGACTTAATTTTTTTTCTTTCAAACTTGCCTTGTAGTTTTACCATTTCTCGGTTTTCATTTAAAAATTGTGTCAGACTGTTATAGCTAGTTTTGATCCTGAATTGTTTTATAAAATTTATACACTTGCTTTTGAAATAAAAATATTAATCAGGGTGAAAACTAGATATGCCGTCTAGACTCTTTCTTAATTTAAAAATTCCTACGCAATTAGGGTTAAACAATACCTAATTATATCCAAACTTCTTAACTACGTGTACCAAATCATTTTATCAAATTCATACATCCATGATATACAAAGTATATCATATACTTTGGTTTACAAACCCATTTAACCATTTAAAATACATACCAACATATGCTTTAACATTTTGTACATGCCACTAGATATCAACTACTTAAAAGTTGTACATACCATAGTCACTTTAATAACTTGATCTTCCAAAATGACAGCTCCTCCTTAAGCCTATCTCGGAGAACCTACGTGTGAAGCAACATCACACGCTAAGTACTAACTTAGTGAGGCATTCAAAATAGTTTTAGGTAAAATATAAAGTGATGCAATTCAGCATGTCATGTATAGAGTGCAATATTCATTTCCTATATCTAAAAATCATGTCACAATGACAAATTTTCCATGTATCATCACTATCATGTGAAACTTTATTATCACGTATAACATGAATCATCTCCATTATGTAACATTTCAAACATGGACATGTTTTCAACATGTAATCATAAACACATCATGTACTCTTTCATAGTCATGCTTTCAATATGCAATCATTTGCATAACATGTATCATTTCTATCATGTATAACATGTATCATATACATATTCACGATCTTTCATGTGATCGTCTTGTTTTTATTATCATCGTGTATGGCTAGAGGCCCATGGAAACCCCGTAGCCTATCTGCACCGTAGTGCTATATAGAGTACGTACTTGAGAGGACGCTCTTTGCTCCTCATATAAGGACGCTCATTTCTCCTTCTATTAAAAACACCTCGTTAGTGCCAATTGCACTATGGGCTTGGATCCCCAGGGTGTATCTTGTTTTATTTTAATCTTGTTATTGTCCATATTCCTTGTATAGACATGCATTGCCATTATGCATAATAAAATCCTTACCTCGTATTCTACTGAAGTTTGCATTTACTGAAATATGCAACAAATCAAATTTATATAATAATGCAATATCATTTTCAATTTAGGGTTGACTTATCACAAGTCTTCCTTTTTTATCGTTATGCAAGCATAATAAAATGCACTCACATGTTTATGCCAGATAGCCTTACTAAGTTTAGTCGATAATATTTTCCTTCTTTTTGCTACTCGGGTCTTCCTCAATTTACTTTTGAGCTGTAGAAGACCAATCGAACATAATTTATTACTATTCTCTGTTAGACTTAAATCTAACATTACTAATTTTATTCAACTTGATCCTTCAATATTCTTTTATTTCAAAAATAGGTCCCTAAAATTTCCTTTCTTGACATTTCAATCCTTCAACATCCATTATATGCTTGAATCTTCAATTCTATAAATTTTTCCATAAATTCAAGACAAGTTATTAATTTTCTTCAAATTACCAAATTGGTCCTTGACTTTCCAAAAATTTTCATTTTGGTCCCTAATCATCAATTCAAGCCACTTTCATCAAAATTCAATGATTTTCATGCTAAAACAATTTTTACAATAATTTCCCTAATTTTTCCAAAATTTTGAAATGGTCCCTAAAATCACAACTTGGGAAATTATTCAACATATCATCAAAATAAGTCTCTTAACATCATAATTCAATCAATTCCATCCTCAAATTAACTTCCTAACCAAAACACCCAAATTTTAGGGTTAGGGTTTATGTCTTCCAACATGAAATTTATCCAAAATCAACCTTAATTCCATATCAAAATCATAATTTCTACTATCTACCATTCTAATTTCATCATAAACTTCAACTTCCATCATCAATCTTCATTCAAGACATAACTTATATCAAACTTTTCCATGCAAAAATACCATCAAAATGAAGAGCATGAAGTGTAGAATAATTTACCTAATTGAAACTTGCTTGAAACTAGCCTTGATTTCTTCAAATTTGAGCTTGAAAGTTTGAACTTCTTCCTTCTCTTTTTATTTCCAGAATTCGAACAGCCTCTTATGGGGTAAGATGATTTTTTATCATCTTTTTACCTATTTAGTCCATGTGTTTAATTAAATGAATTTTTAATTCATTTAAATAGTGAAATTACCATATTGCCCTTTTATTATAATGGCCAAGATTTAATCTCATCAAAATCAATGGCCAAGATCAAATCCATGTGTTTTTCATCTTTCAAATTTACCCTCAAAGTTTCAAAATATTTCAAAAATTCCATCCATGGAAAATGTCCAATTTGCCCTCCAACTAGACTTTATTTACAACTAGTCTTGAAAATTGCCATTCCATCACCATATAACTAAATATAGTTAGAATTCAACCAAATATAATAAAATACTCATAAAATAATATTTTATGGGTTTTCCATAGTTTCTTGGAACTGTCTTTAAAATTTTAGTTCGATCCAATATACCGATAATTACCGGGAAATTTTACCGGATGCATTTCCTCTTAGAAATCTTATCTCCACAATCCATCTCAAACATTATTAAATTAAAATAAATCCTTTTTATAAATCAAAATATTAAATATGGGACCTTCCCATATGGGCACACATCCTTGTACTACTCTGGTTTGAGCACGCTTAACAATTTTTATTCGATCCAAAAATGCTAATAATACAAGCCTCGTACGAAAAATCTGAGTAACACGGAAATGCCACTCTTGGGGGTGAACTATTCATTTACAGGGTTAACTTACATAACTTTTAGAAATTACATATTGGTCCCTAAACTTTTCCAAGTTCACACTTTTACCCCCTAAACTTTCAAAATTTTCAATTTGGTCACTGGTCCAAAAATTGGGATGTTACACTATCCGTTCAGGTGTGGTGAGTTTGACCAGGGTTAGGAGTGCCTATGTTGCCTTACAAGTTTCACGCGTTGAAGCAAAGCCATTACTTCATATCCTTTGATCTGAATTCACCGGAACCTTGTTAGGTACCTCCTAGAAGCTAAGACTCCTCAGAGATATTGAATTGTTTCACATCAACTCTAACAACTTCTCTTGGTGAAATTTGAAAGCGAGTCTGATTACTCTTATTGTACATCTGTCAAACATCTTCAAAAATCCCGGCCTTTGAAAAAACAATCCCCGCACAACGCTCTCGCACCATGGAGCTCGAAGCCACTCCTCCAGACATTTCTACACCTTCAGATCCATCATCCTTCGAAGACTCTTGCACTCGATCATGCCATCACCAAGACGAGACAACCATCAAACTCAACTGAGCTCGCAGCCTGGCAGCCGAGCTACCACCTGCCAGCCCATCAGTAGTTATCACTAGGCCTGGCATAGTCTCGTCAAATATCACTTTGTCTATAGCACTAAGGGGCTATAAATACCCCCAAGACCGAAGGCAAAATGGGTGAGTACTTTCTCTCTCCTCCCTAGTATGCTTCAACTCGCCTATTCAACAAAGTTTATGGCTCTCGACCCCAAGACAACCAAGGGTGAACCGCTCGATTCTACAATCAACCACTGTCCCCCATGGCCCTTCGCCTTCTTGCTGATCGATCATTCTTCGACAACTGGTTTCACCTTCTTGCTTGGTGTCGCCCAGAATCAACATCAACAATTAGTGTACTGAGCGTTGAGGTTCTCCCGACCAAGAGAATCGGTTGTGATGGTTCTCCAGCTTCGGGCAACCCCTTACTTCTCCCGAAGACATTCTCACCATCGATGGCTTCTACTAGTAGCAGTGACGATAACGATGAGAAAAACAGTGACAAAAGAGACGGGGCAACAATTTTTCACCACATACATTTCAGGGAAACGTCATCAGAATGATGGGTCAGCAGTATCTCACCAGATCAGCTAGAGGAGATAAGCTTTCTAGTGATGTACAAGATGCTCGTCTAGAGAAGATGCACCCCACTAAAAGAGCCCATCCTATCCCGACGGCCTCTAGGGGCTAACGAGAGCTTCTTGTCTACGCTTGTTGAGAGCGTATGATAGATGTATCCCTAAATAAGGCTTAAAGACCCCAACTGTCGCCAAGCCTCCCTTTGAAAACAAGGAAGAGATAAAGCAACCAAGAAATTTAAGAAGGATATTCAACATCTTTTTCTCGGGCCAGTCCAAGGAAATAACCTACCCTAGGATGACACCCCGAGGAAAGTTGAAGAGCGAGAGCATAGGTACAAGAAGGGTAAATCTGCAGAAGAAAGATCGATAGACAGCTAAAAAGACAACGCGAATGAGGAACACCCCCGGCTGTACCCTTACCTCATTCTCCCTTCATATCCTTTCCCCATAGATAGATATCGTCCGCTGTAGGGATGAATTTGTATTTAGATATCTCCGGGGCAATTATTCCCCCTTTTGTAAGGTGTAAAATACATAAATTATAGGGTAATCTCTGCCTTCTAGTTGCCTTCATGTGCAAGACTAAAGAGAGTGCGAAGGACCACCTTCCAAGAAATAAAATTGGGATTTGCGCAACGAGTTCTCAAAAAATATATATCCAACAAATGATTTCCGCTACAAAACTATAAGGTAAAAGGGTTAGCCCATTGGCACATAAAGCACCCTAGAGACTTGGTACGTCCTAGACAAGTGTTTGAACTACTATGAATGCTACTACTAATGAATGGATGGCAACTGGATGTGTGGATATTTGAATTTACCACATATCTACTTGAATGGTGAATGATAAAATAATTCAATGTATACGTAGATGGATGAATGTGCATGCTTGGCCAAAACCTACAAATTTTATCTTCGTCAACAGTACCTCCAAATTTCATTCGTGCCAACATTACCTCCAAATTTCATCTATTTCTAATATCTCCAAATTACGACAAATTCTACAACAAATTCTACAATGTCTTGAAATGATCAAATCAGTGAGCGACTAATTCTACAAAAATAAAAGATATCTCCGTCTCATCAATGCCAAGAGCATTATGATTCTACAAGGACAAAGAGGATTGCAAACCTCATGTCGACCAAGACATCTAAAGTCCATAAACAAACGATTACCTCTGGAATGAGATGTCTATCCATTTGATGCTTGAAGTATCGCGATGCTACAATGATGGAAAATCCCATATCCTATGCTAACGGAAGCATATGGATTTTACAAATGAACTATTGCCTCCTAAGGGAGATGTCTACATGAATTGTTTCTACAAACACGCGGGTACCATCGAGAAAATACCTCTACGCCTCTTAGGAGAAACCCTTTAAGGGCATAAAAGTATATATTTCTACCCATAGCGCTCGATGCTACCATAGTGTTGAGAGGAGTTCCACTTCATAGCGCTCGACTCTACAAGGGTGCAAGATGCTTCAGCCCCATGTATGATTGACTCTCCAAAGGTATGAGATGCCTCCATATGGAGATAACTCCGCTCAATCTGCCCAGACCTTCGACTATTTCTCTAAGGGCATGCTTCTACAAGAGCGAAGAAATGCCTCAACCCATAAAATATGGTTGATTCTCCAAGGGTGTAAGATGCCTCCACCTCTACTAAGAATTGATTCTACAAAGAGCAAGGAGACAGTTGACTCTGTAACATATTTTACCAAGGGCGTCGAGGCCAACTCCACTCATAATATATTTGATTCACCAAGGGCGTCGAGACCAACTCTGCCCATAATACATTTGATTCTCCAATGGCGTCGAGACCAACTCCGCCCATAATGCATTTGATTCACGAAAAGCGTCGAGGCCAACTCTGCCCAAAATATATTTGATTCTCCAAGGGCGTCGAGACCAACTCTGCCCATAATGCATTTGATTCACCAAAGGCATCGAGGCCAACTCTACCCATAATATATTTGATTCTCCAAGGGCGTCAAGATCAACTCCCCCATAATACATTTGATTCTCCAAAGGCATCGAGACAAGCTTCGCCCATAATACGATACATAATGCATACATCTCCCGCTACTTAGGACCGATGGCTCGAGAGCTATGAAAGATTGGTGCTACCAAAGCTAATGCTTGATCCTCTTATGATTCACATGGATCAGTTGCTACTCATCTATTATGATTATAGACTTTTGGAGATTACTTTTCTCTGAAAGTATGAAATCTTTAGTTAAGTGCTTTCTAAATTGATGCCGAATGATAGACGATCTCACTCGAAGCATCTATTCTTTTGACTACCATCATGAAGCCGCATGTTGCAAGTCTTGTTCGACTCTTGATGCAACGTTATAGTTCTTCAACGGTATCTTTCTGCTTAGCATGTGAGGTTAACCAGCGAGCAGCAAATCAATATACGGATTAGAGAGAAAAAAGCCATTATATAAACATATAAACGAAGTTTATAACCACTAATAGGTGAAGCGTTGAATAACTCAGTTGAGGTAGGTCCAACCGTCATAGGTAATTTTTGTCTAATATACTATGTTGTGACATAGCATAATATCCTATATAGAACAAAGAAATATTATTAACAATTAATCAAATAAAAGGGAAGTTGCTTGAAAAAAAATGGCTTGTGGATCAGAGGAAGATATCATCCATAAGAGGAGGGGGGGTCAATCTGTTCCGCATTAGGTTGGTTCAGAGTTAAAACATGTTTCAATTGTAATTGATGGTGGTAGAAATGCTACTTTTATCATTTATGTGCTTATCACGGAATATTTTGAGTTTTGATGCCTGTAAAACCTTTTTCAACTGTAAAGCGTGATTTATGTTCAAACATGGTTTTTGCTTATATTGTTTGGGGTTCGAATCCCAGCATCCACAATTTACTATTCCGGTGTTATGACTTACTTTAAGAAATAGTCTTAAACAATGCTGATGTCCTCAAGCTTCTCTCACCTCCATCACATATGAGCCCTCATTCTTTGGTTCGTTTTATTGCTCATCAATTTTAATCCGATTCGCCGCGAAACAAATGGTGCAGCCAACCACATGGCCGGAATTGTGTCTTTACCAGAAGTTCTCATTGTTCTTGAGCTCCCACCCGATAGCTTAACTACTTCGTTGAGTAGAGACGTTCATGATCCTCCGCTCATTCACCTAAGGGTTTGATGTTCTGGTTTCGGCCTTTTTTTATTCGAAAAAAAAAGTAGAATCACATTGCAAACAGGAATTGTGATATGTGAGACGGGGGAATATATATCTTATGAAGGAGCTGATGAAGCAGAATCATATTCTTTGGTCTTGTCATTTCTTTATGCCATGCAATGCTCCGTTGTGTTTATTTTTTTAATAATATATCAACAGCACATTAAATATAAATAACACGAATTAAAACATAAATTCACAACAACTTGGTGAACATTGTTACTTTCAACGCATTCTATTAATTACATCAGAATATTAAAAGAACTTCAATATTTATTGTGTGGATAAGACGTGGCTCAAACTTTACTTCTATATATATTTTGAAGCACACGATAGAAATTAAATTAAAACTCCATCCGCCTTACAAGTTGATATATGTACTTTATTTTATGCTCAAAAATATATATGTACTTTATTTGACAAAGTAGAGAATGGTGAAACTTAACATTTTTCTATTTTTAATAAGATTTTAATATTTTTTACAAGTTAAATATGATATAAATACAGTAAAAATATAAGATTTTATAATTTGAATATAATTATTATTATTTAATTTATTAATTAATTAATTTAAATTAGATATTATAAAAGTTTATTGTGGCATGGTCCTAATCTCATTAATTTTTAGTAGTATATTTGCAGTTTTTTTTTTTTTTTTTTTTTTTTTTTTTTTGCGTTTGCTACCTATAAATAATCCTCAAGTCAAATGAACGTGAACGTGGCGCGCGTCCCCTACTTGTTGACACCTAGATTTTTGTCTTGCTTTTACAGCTTCTATGTCTTCCCTCTAAATCTTTGTTTTCCCTTTTTATTTTCAATGGATTCTCTCAATTCTTAAAAGCTTTCCTTCCCATTGTTTTCCGTTTTCATCTCCATGACCCCAGAACCCAGCAAATCAAAATCCCTTCTTTTATCTCCTTCTCTCCGCCATGGTGACCACCACCTTCCCTCAACCTCAAACTACCCCAATTCAAAGCGCTCTCATTGTCGGTAATTACTGCCACGACGTCCTTCTCCAAGGCGGCACCATCGTCGCTGAAACCCTCGGCGGAGCCGCCTCTTTCATCTCCAACGTCTTCACCGCCCTCTCCGTTTCCTTCCATTTAACATCCAAAGTCGGGTTCGATTTTAAATACCCGGTTAATCACGACCCTATCGTGATCCCCACGTCCAAAACCACCGTTTTCCACGCCTATTTCGATCTGGATCATACCGAGAATGCACATCAGGATCGGGTCTTGAAACGGGTCGAAGTCTGCGATCCGATCAATCCATCGGATCTGCCCGATAAAAGGTTCGATTTCGGAATGGCGGTAGGGGTTGGCGGGGAGATATTGCCTGAAACGCTGGAGAAAATGGTTGAAATATGCGACGCCGTTTTCGTCGACATCCAAGCTTTAATCCGTTCTTTCGACAAAAACGACGGGACGGTAAAGCTCGTGGGGTTAAAAGAGAGTGGGTTTTACCATCTGTTACCGCGGGTAAAATTTTTGAAGGCCTCATCGGAAGAGGCGCTGTTTATGGACGTAGAGGAAGTCAGGCAATGGTGTTGTGTGGTGGTAACACATGGGAAAGATGGGTGTGAAGCTTTTTGGAAAGATGGGGAAATGAAAATTGAGCCTTTTGGGGCTAACCAGGTTGATCCGACCGGCGCCGGAGACAGCTTTTTGGGTGGGTTTGTCGGCGGTTTGGTCCATGAGTTGGTTGTCCCCGATGCTGCTTTGCTGGGGAACCTTTTTGGGTCGCTCACTGTTTGTCAAATTGGTCTCCCTAAGTTCGATTTAAGATTGCTACAGGTTTGTTGCTTCATGTTTTCTGGGTTTTTTATGTTACATTCATTTTCATGGATATGAAAATTGTTTCAGCTGACATTTACGTACTGTTCCATTGGTGTTGTTCTTTTTATCCCCGCTCAAAATGTGCAGTTTCAGTGATTTACTGATGAAATTTAGTGTGTTAATGTTGGCAAAGGTTTTTTTTTACATTATTGATGCTGGTTTTGTGTGTGCAATGGAACAATTTGAAATGTGCAATGATTGAAAGTGTCATTTTTTTTAGTAGCACAATTGCATGCATTGCAATATTCTTCAAGGGAGTGAATTTTGTGGATCTCTGTGTTCGTAGTCAAGGCCTCAAGGGTTAAATGTTCCGAGTGTCCACCGTATGAAAGTCAGGTTAAATATTTAGAATGTCCATTGTAGGTAGAGTCAAGTCCGAATTCAAATTGGAAAGGTGGACCATATAGTAGAGTAATGCGGCTGCTCTTTTATTGAAGTTTTGTAATCGAATCTAACTACAGGTTTCTTCCTATAGGAAACCTGAGTTTTGTCATTGTGCATATGCATTCGACTGTGGCAGCTTCATTGTGTGGATGAATGCATGATATAAGTTGTGCATCATTGTTACGTACACACTTTCATTTGGTTGTGTAGCATTACGAAACTGGGATTTATACTTCTTAAGTTTTAAATATTAAAAATCATTGTTAGGGAACTATAGTTAGTTTTTGTTTGTTTGTTTGTCCGTGGATAGCAACTATGTGTGTTCTTCCCCTCCCGTTTCTTTCTGTGCACTAAATGTCAATATGAGGTGATGATTTGTTGATTCAAGATTTTTTTAAATGGCACTGCTGAATTGCTTGCCAAAATATTTGATGCGAGTTTGTCTTAGTTGAAGTATTCATAAAGTGTAAAAGTATTGCTCTATCTTCACATTGTCTAGCATGAAGACTTTAGGTTGTTTTCATTATCCGGTGCCAGATCGACATTCATGTTAACATGGGCGGAGCCACATAGGTAATCGGGGTGTCTAATGACACCCAAATTTTTTTAGAAATCGTATTTTTCTATATAATTTGTATATGAAAAAATTAAAAAAATATATAATTGACACCCTTTATAAATAAAAATAACACCTCTTTATAAATAATTAACTCCTCTTAAATACCGTTTAAAAAATGACACCCCTTGAATGAATTGCTGGCTCCGCCCCTGCATGTTGAGGCATTACTCTCGACTGACATGAGGCTTCTTCTAGAAAAGCTTAGTCTTGAAACAGAACACATCTGCATCCTTTTGTTTTCGTTATTTTTGTTATGGCTTATTTAGGAACTTGTAATTTGCCATTCATATAGCATTTGACTCCCACGCCATAGAGATTATACAATAACAAATAGGATTTCTTTTTGATTACACGATACGGTTTTTCTTGGTGATGCATTTTACATATGAAATTGTGTTCTTTCGGATCACCGACATAACTGAAAGGTTAGATAATAGAGTGAAAACCATGCACTTGAGATTCCATAAAACCTGGTGAATGCTTCTTTCATAAAGTAGTCTGTTACTAATCAACTTACCTCCCCCCCCCCCCTCTTTTGACATTCCAGAGAATTAAGGATGAGGTGCAAAGAAGGAAGCTGCACAATACATGCTGGTTTGAGGGAGGAGATGATTCGATGAGTTTCACGAAGCCAGACGGGCACGACGAGTTCCGTGCATCCCTTGCTTCAACTAAATTTGTTCCGACATGTCTACGGGATGTTCCAAGATCACCAGGGAGTGTAGAGCAGGTTATCTGGCCTCCATGTAACGGGCAGTAAAAGTGATTACTAGGGCTCTGTTTATGATAAACCAATTTAAGCAGTAGAGGATACAGCATTAGTGGGGAGCAAATTTCCCCTTTGTGCTGTATCAAATAAGTTGGGGCCGGCCGAGTGAAGATATGTGTATGAGCCTTTGAATGAAAAGCGAATTCTAACTTAGTACATACTACTAGTAGCCACATTGCTTGCATGCTCTGTATATTTAGTTTGATTTAATTAATGGTTGGAATATTGTGATATTATTTGATTCTTATAAATAAAATTCTTGAAACAGCATCAAATGTCATTTTCCATGACAAGGAATATTGTTTTTTTTTTGAATTGGAAAGGAGAAACTATAGTTAAATGTTTACATCAGATGCTTGCTGTCATAAACTAATAAAGGCAATACATTTGCAGGGGCTTCAGGAAAGATCGATAAGCTGGTAGATTTCCAAGCTTTGTCTGCAACTTTGTTTTCATCCCTAGGTATCTGGCAAATCTCCGTAGCCCAGGCCTTGGCTCGCATCCTAACAATGGCTGCATTCATTGGTCATAAACCCATAAACTAATGCTCTCTTTTTCTACATAATTGATTGGTTTAAAGGCGATCCATGTTAAATTATAAAATTTTGAAAGATTAAAATATAATTTTATTATTGTTTTAACTGAAAAATAATATACTAATTTTTATTAGGATTAAATTGAAATCTATCATTTTGAGGGAGGTGAAAGACAACATTATCATTATTTTAATTTCAAAATCTTGAGATGTAAAGGGACTTAAAAGTAAATTTAACTATTTAGGGGGGGCATAGATCCTCTTCTCTCCGCCCTTAATATCCAAGATTGAGGTGGACGAAGAATAAACCAAAGCATGGGATGGATTTGACAAGTGACAACATCCTTCCTTCCATGCCACATTAAAAAAAGTCCTATATTTGGAGTGGGGAAAGTCAAAATTGAACGGAACTTAAATCCTTCATAATTGGTGGGTGAGTGAATTCTTTGTAATTTTTAAATCACAAATTATAATATTTTTATTAGCTAATAGTAGATTATTAGCTTAAATATTAATATATTATTATTATTATTAGTTTTGTTTTTCGGATATCAGATACATGCGTATAAAGAATATTTTTTTTGTAATGAATAGTTTTTTTTAAAATAGTTTATCTTTTGTAAATAAAATGTTGGGTACATTGATAAGATAAGTTGTACTCTCAGAAAAATATATAATTTCAAACTTTAAAAACAATATTATTAGGAGAGGTAATTACCCATCCAAACAATTTAAGGAATCAATAATTTTCAATGATAGCTAGTTAGCTACTCTATTTATTAATACAAATAACATTTTTCAAAAAATTAATAAAAAACAATGAGTTTATAAAGAGTCTATTTTAAGAGTTTAGAATTTTATAATTTATGATTAAAATTTAGACTTTAAAATTTTAAATTTTAGTTTTTGAAAAAAAATTATATATGCTTGTATAGTATTTTTACTCCACTGCCGGTATATGGAATTATAGCCATGTTCGTATATTGAGTATGGCCAAATCATCTGACTCGGTTCTGGGTAATAACAAAGCTTTGTTCCAATTTGGCAAGCTTTAGAGGCTGCTGTAAATGCAAGGCTGTTTCCCCAAAATGTAACTAACCACTAACAAAAGCTTACAACGTGAACCATAACATGTAATAAAGCCAAGTTCAAAGACATGATCTTCATCAGCTAAATAATGTCTGCTTAAAAAACTCCAACGAAAAGATCTTAAACAAAAAGTCCCATCTTCAGGATTTATCATGCACCTCACTGAATAATCAAAGACTCGAGCCTGGATAATTATAGAGGGATTTCACCACTGTCAGCAATCACAACTTTGCTCTTGGGTGTGCCGCTCTGATTTCCTTCGGCTTCGATTTTGTAAACCACATCCATACCGGACAGCACCTTCCCGAACACCACATGTCTGCCATCCAACCTGTAGGTACTCGGTGATTAGTAACTGTGTAAACTTCTAAAAAATATATAAACATCTTCACTGCTTGCAATTGTCAATTTGTAACTTACCAGCTGGTTGTCACGGTTGTAATGAAGAATTGCGACCCGTTGGTGTCTGGACCAGCATTTGCCATCGACAAGAGCCCTATATTTCCATGAAAAGAAGAGGTAGAAAAAAAGGTTTATTCTTGTCAAAAAAATATCTTTCCTGTATGAATAAGCCCTTGATATAAAGATATATTGGCTCACCAGGTCCAGTGTGCTTCAACTTGAAATTCTCATCAGCAAACTTCTCACCATAGATTGATTCTCCACCTCTTCCATCCCCAAGTGTAAAATCACCACCTTGAATCATGAAGCTCGGAATAATGCGGTGAAAGGCACTTCCTTTGAAGTGGAGAGGTTTACCACTCTTTCCAACACCTTTTTCCCCTGCAATGAAAACCCCAATCTCAGAACCCCTCTTACACATTAAAAAAAAGTTTCTAAACAGCCCTTAACAAAAGGCTAGTCAATCTTCACTCTCGTATTCATTTTCCAACAACAATCGTTGCAAGTGGTTTTCCCCAGTCCTAAAGCTATCACATCTTTATGGTAACCAATGTTGATAAAAGAGATAACTCATACCTGTGCAGAGTGCTCGGAAATTTTCTGCATATAATAAAGTTCAAGCTGATTAGAAAATAACCTCCAAGAAAATTGCAGACTACAGCCATAACACCATCATACCTACTGTTTTTGGAACTGCCTTTCCGAAGAGTCCCATGACAACTCGACCTGAGAACCATAGGTCAGTAATCTTTTTAGCCGTATAAACCGAAAGCACAATACAAGCAGCCACAATGTGAAGCAACATATAACTTCTATACAGAAATCCATTCGGAATGTTTATATTAGATTTCTCTCACAATATCAAACTAAATCTTCATTTATTCTCAATATAATTAGTTACACATTTCTTGGATCCTGGGTTCCGCATCAGGTTTATTAATGACATTTTTAAACACTCTTTGCTATTTAAATCTATCCCTATCTGCAAATCGTTCAAATAAACATTTGGGCAATTCACGAGGCATATTAAGGGAAATCATTTAAGCTTTTTCTCACAGATCCAATGAGATTGATACGTTAGAGAAGTGAAGCATACCAGCAGGTTTTCCAGCAATTTCAACATCAAAGTAAACTTTGTGAGTAACTTCTTTCAGATCTCCCTTAGACTTTTTTGCCTGAAAATTCCAAAAAAAGAAACCATCAAATAACGTAAAATTCATCTATCTAACTGTAAACAAAATAAAACATTCAATCTCAAGCACAACAAACTAAGCGAAACAAAGAGAAATCAAAATCATCAAACAATCCGTCAACAAAAAAAAAACAGAAAAATCTTAACAGAACATAAAGCTTTTTCACATTTTATTCACAGATCAAGGGGGAAAACAGAACTAAAAGAAGGGAGAAATATGAATAGAAAGTGAACCTGAGTAAGAGCTAGAGATCCAAAAAGGACCAAAGTGCAAAGCAAGGTGAGAGGCAGCAACCGTGATCTACCCATCTCTTTGGGTGTTTTTGATTTTTCAAGGATCGGTGGCGATTAATTGCTATGAACTGAAGAAAGGAAGAGTAAATGAAGAACTATATATGCGGTGGGATGTCACGGGTAGACTGATCAGCCAAGGAATATGCGCCACGTGTTTTAATAGGTGATGTGTTTGGATGTCATTGGCTGATGTGTTTCATTTGTGGGCCTAATGTCATATTTATTTATAATAGGATAAAAGTAAATTATGATGTCTTTATTTCTAATTTCTTATTAGGTTACCGTTCAAAAAAAAAAAACAATTCTTTTTAGGTTAATTCAATAATAAGCTTCTGAATTATATTATTTAAGTCAAATATTTAAATTATAATTTTGTAGATATTTTAAACTCTTTGTTATTTTTATTAAAGCAAAATTTTAATAAATTAGACGTTAGACACATAATATTTAAGTAAGAAAATTCATAACCTCATCAAAAAAAATTAATTAAATGATAAGTAAATATTGAGATTCAAATCTATACAAATTAAATAATATGAATATTCTTAATTGTTAAATCAATTAATAAATCATTACTTCATTAAAATTTAGTTGAACCTGAATCTCTTAGGATAAACATCATCCGTTTTTCTACTCTAACCACTTGTTGAGTTCGTTAAATACAGAGATTAAAAAATATTTTAATTTTGTTTTTATAATTGTCACACCAACTATCAATGGCAAAATGAATGAAGTTTTTAATGAAATGACCATTTTACTCGCCACGAAATGTATAAGAACCAATTTAGCTACGAGAACCAAAGTACAATAACTGCATGAGGATTATCCAATTCAGTCAGCATGGTAAGTGGTGAAACTAATTAGTTGCACCCTTATAAACATTGTACAAGAAGTTCAACAAGATTATAAGCCATTACCAAATGGATTTATACACTGAAATTACAATACAAATCCTTACATAATCACAAAATTACTGGAAAACTTATATAACAATTGAACTAATAAAAACGCTCACATATATAATTACATACACCATAACACCAACACCATATTAAATACAAATGTTTATACAATTACAGGAAAGAAATGAATAGGATTTTCTATCCTTGGGGTCTAAATTTTGTTGTGTTTATTTATCGATCCTGTTTCGCTTTGAGCAGCATTTATGGAGAATGAAAACAAAAACAACAAGGGGAGCCAGGATGTATCTGCATAATATTGTCAACCCTACAAAGTACAACGTAATATTTCATCAGATCAAGGAAGTATACAACAACAGTTAAGATCGGAAACCGGAAATTGACATGAAAGAGTAGGAACCTTACCGATCACGAAGACGGCAATGAGGTACAGGATAGCGTTCCGAAGTTCAGTCGCGAAATCTGCATAACACATATCGTTAGGATCTCTGAATTGATTGTTATTAAGGTTTCATTCCGATATATGAAGTTATAATGACTTGGGCTAAGAAAACCAACCATCTTCCTTGTTACATCGAAACCGGTTTGATTCTTCGGTGGGGAACTGGCAATAACCACCATCGGCCCGGCAATCCCTGCACTCAACTGTCCAATTCAGATCAAACCCCGACTGCAATGTCCGCTGGATCTCATTGTAACTAGTCGGGTGGTTAACGTTTTGATCCTCGGAACCATCGGAGAGTGCCATGGCAATGATGCTGCAAGTACTCGGAATATCAGGATAGTACAACATGTAATCAGTGTAATTAACATAAATCCGAGACGTATTCCCACTCAAACAGGGCACCATGTTGCTCCTCATGCTATTGATTTCCTCTGTACATCTCACAAAAGTGGCATGCGGGCTAGAATACTGTCTATTATACCGACCATCGCCTAGCACTTCCTCGATTCCAAGAGATCTGTACGGCAACCCGCAGTTCCCTGTGTCTAAGTTAACATCAACGATACGGATTACGCGATCAGCATACGAAATTCTCTTGACGTAGTACAGTCCGGCATGGAAGTTGAGGACAGTCCGATTGTTGCCGTCGCAGTAAAGCTCGTAGTCGCGGTCGCCGCAGTTGGCTGGATCACCTCGGAGGCGAAAAGGGTATCCGATGTTGTGGATATCTCCGCATGAAGTAGTGCACGATCGAGGATTGGTCCTTGCTTGGATATGAAGGATGAAAAGGGCGAAAAATATTGAAGCGATTGAGACTGGATTTCTCATTTCTTAATTCTTCTACAAGATGAATACTGAATGGCAAAGTAGATAAAGGAAAGAGCTTATTTTCTTGGATAATCATAACTGGAAAGCTGGAATTCTTGCATATACATATGCGTTTAATTTGATTGAATTTTTTAAAAAGAGACGCGTCTCAATCACTTGAAATTTCATAAGGAGAACCAGTCAATGTAGTCAGCCAGAGTTGGTCAAAACCGGGATACATGTGTTATTTCAAGTGCAACCAGGGTCGAATTCTGTTTTTTGCTCCTTCTGATATACTTACATATGTGATTTAGTCCCTATACTTTAAACTCTTTTTATTTTACTTTTTGGATGTTGCAATAGTAATAGTGTCAATTGATATAAGACTCGATCAACAATAACAATATAAAATTAAATGATTAAATTATGCTAAATTGAAGTACATGAACTAAATCATCAATATAAGTATCATAGAAGGACCGAAGTCATAATTTAACAAATAATTGATTGAAGAGAGCTGACTGTAGTCAAATATGGCGGAGTTTAGCTGATTTCTGATTTTATTCATTCTCTGGTTTTTGCCAACTTCCAATAACTTTTTTTTTTGAAACAAACTTCGATAATATTTGACTCCACTTATTTAAAGATGACCAATTAGATACATGGTCCGTGGCCAAGTTGAAGGTCGGGCCATGTAGGAGGGTTGTGGAATGCGACATAGAAAGCGGGAATATACAAGGAAACCGGTTATTTTAATGGCGGTTGTGCCAATGCGTACGCCGTGTAATGTTACACTTAGTCGACCGAATTAAATATATCAACATGGTATGCCCTATATGCTTTAATGGAACCTCACCGAATTTTTAGTTCATAAAATATGATATTATCAATAAAATTAAGATTTTTAAAATATAACATTATCTGATACATTGTTAAGAATACTATATTATTTTGTTTAGTTTGTTTTGTAAGAATTGATTAACCTTTATTTCTAGCTGTTTGTTTTTTTCCCCAAACTCATAAACCCTAGCCGCTTGCTTTTTTTTCCCCAATCTATCGTTTTGCATCTTTTTTTATCTTGTTTTGGCTGGTGATCGATGACGTCAGTCTTAGTGTTGGTCGATGATCGTTGGTGTTCAATTTTTTTTTATGTTTTATTATATCTCGCTTTGGTTTTTTTAGTTTTTAATAAAATTCTATGTATTTTGGTTATCTTCTTCACGAAAATTTTATTACGTTTTTTTGTCATTATGACACGTCTTTTCTCTGTCTTATGACACGTCTTTGTCTTATGACATATTTTCTGGATACCTTTGCGGGTGCTTGATGCTCGTGTAGTGTTCCTCACGACGCTTGTTCTTGATTTGAGTTTGTCGGTGGTCTTGGATAGCTTGATCCTCTATTGTGGTTGTTTGTCGAAATAATCAAAACTATGTACCGAATCGGAGCCTATGGACTCGACGTAAAAGGTATTTACAGTTTTCTATTGGGGATTTTATTTAGTTCATGTTTTGACAACTCCCCATGGGACTCTTCCTACAATGGACTTCAGAGATTTGTTGCGGTACAAAGAGGAAGTGTCTAATTTGGCCGGAGCAGTCCTTTAGTTTTATTTTGGTTATGTCATTTTTTATTGTTTTTTGGATGTTTGAAACCTTTGAACGGTTATGTTCTTAATTTTCTTTTGTTTATTAATAAAGCTGTCTGGTTTCAAGTTTCAAAAAAAATATTACAATGTTTTGAGTAAGCATATTTGGCCGGTTGGCCAAGCTGCTCACTTTGTTTCCTCGTTTCCCTTAGGTCATGGGTTTTAGACCTACTAGGAATACTCCCCCTTCATTCCCCTAGAGTCCCTCATTCTCCGCCCCATTTCCCTCTAAGTAGGACTAGAATTAGAATTAGGATTTGTCAAAAAAAGAAAGAAAGAATACAATGTTTAGTTGACACATTCCCCTCCCCTAGGTTGTGAGTCTGTAACCCATTAGGAGCAAATTTTTCCTTCCCCCACCTAAGTAGAAATTGTTCAAAAATATTACAATATTTAGTTTAGGTAATATCATACTGTTTGAATGTATATTTTACTAAATTGTCTTTATAATATATTTTTAACAAGTCAAACTTTTAATATTAAAACAAAGTAATTGTATGAAAAAACATAGTAGAAAATATATATTTTTCTATTATTTTTCAAAATAAATTTGTTATTTATTTAAGTATATATTTAAAAAATCATAAACTTCTATAGTGGATATCATATTTTTTTATTAAATCAAATATATTAATAAATAATTATAAATATTATATTTTTTGTATGTTTTCTCTATTGTTATTTTACACCAACAATTGATATTTTTTACCAATTGGTACTAATTTTTCTATTGATTGGTTTCTTAACCTTTCAACTTTTGGTGCTTTTGAACTTAATGTGATCTTAAACATAGTTTTGAATTTTTTTTTGATATAAAAAAAGGAGAGATTTGAAAATACAATTTCAAAAAGAAAAAGAGGGAGCTTTAAATATTTTTAAAAAAATTCTCTTTTTCTTAAATTATTTTTTTAAGGGGGAGTTTTCACAAAAATAATTTTTCAAGAGGTTTCGTTATATCAAAAAGGAGAGATTGTTGAGATATTTGATTTTGATATAACTTAAATGAAAAATGTTTTTGGACTTAAATTGTTTTGCAAAAATATTTCAAAAGTCTATTAACTTGAAAAATATATTTGAGCCATTGGATCCAAAGCAATTTAGATACCAAAAATTACTTGATTGTCTATTTGTAGGTGTGCTTGAGCCATTGATGATCAAACTCAAATTTTGGAAGCTCTTGACACACAAAGGAGGAAGGACACTTGAAGAAGGAAGGCTTAATATCCTACCTTGGCTCAAGTGGTAAATTTAAATTTTCATGCAATTGCTTGATCATTTATTCATGTATAATTTTCATGTTATATAAGCATGCTTGTATGACTCCATGTTGTGCCTAATTGCATATAGTTAGGGGAAGTCTAGAATTGCATGAGTTACTTGTTTTTAGCCTAATATGTCTTTGTGTTTTTGGCCTTAAACTTATAATGTTTGGCTGAAATTGGTAAAATTCATGTTTTGTATGTTTTAAATGTTATGTTTTGAGAAGAATGTGTAGCAAAATGTATATCTAGGACTTAATAGAGCCTTTGTATGAACTTAAAACTAAGTTGTAAGGCCTTTTAAGTTGTTTTTGCTGCATTTTTTACCAATTTTGTGCCTTCGGTATCGATACAGCCCTTACTGTATCGATACGACCTTCAACCAAGTACCAATACGGTTTTCTCCGTACCGTTACGCACATTCAAAAAGGGACATTTTTGTCTCCTTTTTATCATGCCTTGTATGCTTAATGGTTTATATTTCAACAAATGACATGTTTAATTGAATTTCTTGATTTATTTGATTTATTTATTATTTAAAATTCAATTTATTTCTCTTGAATTGTTTGACTAACAATTTACTTGATGTTTGATTAAGGGGAGCTATTTTAAAAAAAAAAATCTTTCATGTAAAATATTTTTTTGTCTCTTTTCTCCATTGTTATTTTACACCAACAATTGATATTTTCTATCAATTGATACTAATTTTCCATTGATTGGTTTCTTAACCTTTCAACTTTTGGTGTTTTTGAACTTAATGTGATTTCAAACTTAGTTTTGAAATTATTTTTGATATAACAAAAAGGGGAGAGATTTGAAAAAATCAATTTCAAAAAGAAAAATGAGAGCTTTAAATATTTTATAAAAATATTCTATTTTTTAAAATTATTTTTCTAAGGGGGAGTTTTCACAAAAATAATTTTTCAAATGGTTTCGCTATATCAAAAAAGGGGAGATTGTTGAGATATTTGATTTTGATATAACTTAGATAAAAAAATGTTTTGGTCTTAAACTAATTTGCAAAATATTTCAAAAGTCCATCAACTTGAAAAATATGTTTGAAAGGTTTCAAAGGGTTTTTGACATGTTTAAAACGAATTTATATATCCAAAGTGTCAAAAATAGGTAGGTGTACTTATACACTTGTTAGTATATCGATACCCAATCAGCTGTACCAATACCCGTTTTACCCGTATCGATACGCCCCTTTATTTTTTCTAAAACTCCATTTTCCAATAGCAAAATAGGGTATCGATACGGCCTCAGCCATACCGATACACTATGTGGTGTACTGATACACCTGCATAGTGTATCAATACCAGTGTAAAAATGCCCAATGACTCTTTCTATTTTGAGCATATGTACCGATACACTTGCACGCGTACCAATATCGATGAGCCCAGAAGTGCATTTAATACTGAAAATAAAATCTTCAACTGCTCCAAATCAACCCCAACAACTAGTAACAACCACAAACTCATTTGAGGGTTTAAAAGACTTAATCAAGCAGCCATGCAACAACAAGAAACCATCTACCAACATTCAATGATAGAGAAAGTATTTTAGTGCTCAATTTTGTCATATTTCTTTGTAGAACACACTTGTGAGCTTAATTGTTATATTTGCTAAAGTGTTGGTTTTGGGTGAGTGCTTAAATTGCAAACACATTTGCCTTGTGAGGTTTTTCTTTGTTTGCCAATTTGTATTTTCTCTTTGAGAGAGATAGACAAGACTTTGGGTATAAGTCTTGTGTTGTAAAGGTTATCTCCTTGGACCTAAAAAAAGAAAAGACAAATTAGTGAATTTGTGGAAAATACTTAGTGCGGATAATTAAGGTAGTGGAATTAGACTTGGTTTAGAGGTATAACTACTATAAATCTTTGTGTCCCATTTTTTATTGCTTAGCTTTTCATCCATCAAAGCAAAAATCCAATTCACGCCCTCTTAGCATATGCGATTGATCATTCGAGCCTCCCAACATTAAGTAGCGATTTAGATTTAACAATAATAAGTTTTAACGTATCAAAACAAAATAGATATTGTTGGGGAAATAGAAAGGAATGATTTACATGAATAACATATATTATTTCAGGGATGTTTTATTTTAAAGCGACAGAAATTGCATAATACCTAAGGTTAGGGTGGAATGACATTATCATCATTTGAAGGAGAAAATATTATTGTTGGTAATAAGTTATTACCCCAGGGACGGACGCATAATTAGGGCTAAACCTATAAAATTCTAGATGGTGAACTTAAAAAATTTTAGGAGGCGAAAATAGATTTTTAATAAAAAATTTTAAATCATATACGAATTTTAAATTTCAGAGGAACGACCACTTTCCTAGTCCTGTCGATCCGTCCCTTATTACAACATGAGAGAATTATGACAAATGAAATGTGAAAATACAATTTCAAAAAGATTACTACACTTTTTAATATATGGATTAAGAAGTAACATGTAAGAAACAAAAAAAAAATACAATCAAGTAATTAAATTACCTTAATTGGCTATGATTATGTGCACATAAAGGGAAGGAGTCGAGTCATAGTGGATCTTGACATTATAGCCTGATGGATAAAACTTTATACGTAGGGGCGAAATCAGAAATGTTAACAATGAGGATATTTATATAAGATAGACATGTTCAAACTAGGCACAAGTATTTTCAAATTTGACATACTATTAATCATCCAAATTAACAATTAGAAAAAAATATTTTTTCCTGAATGAATAACAGAATTTCATTAATCAAAATGAAGGATTGCAAAGCATGAACACACTCTAAACTATGAATATTAGAGATAAAAAAATCAAAAAATAATAAAACGCGAAAGATAAAATTAAAAGCATTCATTTCTAAGAAACTTGTTCTGTCTTTCAAATAAAAATTCAGAAAAGATATGCTTTGACCAAAAAACTCTATGAAACAAGCATTCTTTTCGTTGAGAGTTTTTAACACATCGACAAATTACCGCAGGAGAATTTTAAAAATAACATACAGCTGATCATCCTGTGACTTGACACGCTTGATAATATTTGTTATCTGAATGCTAACTTGCTGTAACATCAAGCAATATTGTCACAAAGACAGAGAAATCTTGCATAAAAATAGACAAACAAGTTGTCATATAAACAGACGAAAAACAATTAAAAAAACATATGTAAAATGACTTTTGACAAAAAAAAAAAAAAAATAAAAAGAAATAAATGATTCTTCATTAAAAGAGAAGAAGTTTATTTATATACAATTAACATAAACACTAAAACTAGTCGACGACATAAAAATTATAGTTGGAGACACATTGATGAAGAAGAATATCTAATGGAAAATTTTAAAAAATAACTGCCTCAAAAATACCAATAAGGGAAAAAAACCTCTTAGAATAAGTCAAATGCTTGATTTCTATTAGATACCGTTATTGTTTATTTTCATCAAATTAATATTTAGGAATTACTTTATATATAGATACTGTAATTATTTAACTTATATTATTTTATCCATATTACTTTGCATCAGTTTACCAAATTTATCATAAAAATACAAATTGTATCAAAATAAGTCAAATTACAAAAATGGAAAATTTCGGTGGGTCAAAAATAAATTATTATATTTTTATATTAATCTTAAGGATTAAAATGAAAGAAAAAAAGATTAATTCGAAATTTGACAAAATTTAGGAGGATCGGGCACCTACCATTCCCTAGATTCGTCCATGACTATGCCCACTCAACACACCACACCTTATTGTCAAACTCAAAATTCATACATTACATTATATAATTAATATTTGTATTTAATTTATTTTAAAACATTATTTTAAAATATTGTATTAAAAGAATTGAAGACTTACAAATAGTTTAAATTTTGCACTATCCTCCTCATAAATTTAATTTCTATTGCCATTTTAATTAATTAAATTGTTTAATTGATATTTTTAGACTCAAACGGATGCTGGGAAACAATTCTAGCACCGTTATAAAACGAGGGTTATTATCTTATAAAATTTCAATTTAATTCAGGAATTTCATTTTTTACAATATAATAATTATTTTTTTGCTGAAATTATTTATTGGGTTCGATGAAGAATCATTTATGCAACTGTATGGGCCCATTCTCATTTTTTTTACAAATATGGGCCCATTCTCTTTCAATAAAATGATTACATGAAGACACCATGTACCCTTTGGTCTTCCAAATTATTTATTTACAGCATTATTACTGTTGTAGACTTGTAGTGCGGGTTTCGCTGGCACATTTCTCACACAATTCAAAATCCCTGTATCAAGGTTTTATTACTAAGTTTTATGTGAGCATTTAGCTAATATAAAGTTTGGAGTAAAAATAAACATAACAAAACAAAACAAAACGGTAGTGTGATATGTACAATTTTTTTATTACTATTTTTTTAAGAAAAGGTTGTTGGAAAAAAATATAATAAAGTGAAAATTTTAAGGCATATTTTTTAATAGGGAAAGATAGAGATTCGAATAATGAAATTACGTCTTCATACTTTACTTCATGAGACTTTTACGACGATATCTTATACGTTCAAAACGGGTAAGTGATGAATGAGAAATTAATGCTCAAAGTAGGCTTGTGAATTGAGTTAAAGAAAAGGGAAAAGCTTATATCTCGTATTGATGGGTTACCAAGCATGAGATATGTTTATATACAAGACTCTACTTGTTGGTTATTTAATAACTTAAGTTGATATGATATGAGTAATGTGAATATCTAAACTAGTTTGGCTCTCTGTGGATTTGCAAATATTTTAACCTATTACGAGATAATTTTTTTATTTCTAATGAAACTCCTACCCTTATAAATAACATGCAAACTTTTTAGGTTTTACTAATGAAAAATCATAAAATTTTTAAAGTATTTTCAGTGATAGAGGAAGGCAAGGTTACAGTTCGTGATCTCTGCAGGCGTGCTACTATAGTTGATCATCTAGTTGTATTCTGTGAGACAGACGACTAACGTATCTCAAGCACCATAGGAGTGGCCGAAAATCTTTCTTAAGGAAATTGTACTCGCACAGGCCTTAACTCGTTTCTATTCAACCGAATTACGGTTTTATTCATTCCTAGCTTATTCAAATTTTTTTAATTTTATATTTATTTGTAATTATTTTTGTTCTATTCGATATAATAATAATATTATCACTATTTATTATTTTTAATGTTTTTATTATTATTATTATTATTTTCTTAAATTATTAATGTCTATTGTCTAACAATCTTAAGACAAATTTAAGTTTTAATCCTAATCGAACAGATTACGCAATGGTTTATACACGACAAGTTCGAAAGCAGTGCCAATAATATTCGTAGAACGTGAGAATTGATAAGCTTGTCCACGTTTCAAGTAATCGTGTGTTGTATAAATGGTAAACATCTTGTTACCTAGTTTTAAGCTAATTGTGTATGGTGGAAGGGAAGAATTTTCTTTTAAAATTGATTATTTCTTTAATAATTATTATTAATTGTAATAATTATTATTAAATGTGATTTTGGAAATATTATGGATTATTTTCCTCGTACTAATAATTTTTTTGAGAATTTTATTGAGACGAATAGGACACCCAAGTGAAATTTTGATATGTTTGGAAACTAAGATTTCATAAATAATTTATTTTAGCATTTAATTCATGCCGTTTTAATGGGTTTAGTCAATCTCCTTTCCAAACAAGAATCACCGAAATTAAAATCAAATGATTAATTACTTTTGATTTTTGTTTGTTAAATAGAATTGAGTTGCTTTGATATCTCTGTTTCGGGTTTTAGTGCCACTAATCTCGTTGTTTAATAAAAGATATAAAGGAAATAAATCACTAAATTTATTTCTTCGTTAGAACCTTGCGTTGATTCTAATTTTGGAAAAGAAAATAAATCATTTAATTTATTTTCAAGAGAATCTTGTATGATTCTAAGTTGAGGGAAAAGTAAATAATTGAATTTATTTCTACGAGAATCTTGTATGATTCTAATTTTATAAGGAACATAAATCGTTGAATTTATTTTAGGAATCAAATATGATTCTATTTTATAAAAGGGAAATAAATCTTTGGATATATTTTAGGAATCAAATATGATTCTATTTGGAAATAAATCGTTGAATTTATTTATTGAGAATCAAGTATGATTCTATTTTGTAAAAGGCAATAAATTGTTGAATTTATTTCTTGAGAATCTTGATCAGTTTGCAAATTGAGATCTTGTAAATAAATTTATTTTACGGAATTTAATTCCTATCGTTTCAACAGGTTTACTTGATCTTTTTCTCAAAGAAGAGACAATTTGAATAAATTCGTTTTATTCAAATTGGCTATGGATAAATCTGTTTTAATAGAAATTGTCATCAAAAGTAACATTAGTTACTACTCTGTTCAATAGAATCTAGAGTGTTGATTCTGACCGAGGTCTTGAATCAAAGCATAGAATAACTTTGTTTTCTATGTCAAATTAAATTCTTAAAGCCTAGTCTGATGCACGTTATGAAGTGTACATTATTTAAAAATAGGTAAAGAATTCTGAGGGTCGTTGGACCATAAGTACAAAATGTAAGATGTCGGTGCTAAGAAATTCTTAGTTACCAAATTCTTAATTTTGTGATGATTGATTTCAAATCATTATGAATCAACGGCATCGACTTTAACTGACCACTCACGCTATTCTCGCAAAAGGAATGATTGGAAGTGAATCCGCTCAGACGTTAGTCATTTGAAAAGATAACCCCTGTTTGGAACGACTCATGAACTTCCTTAAGCATTAGAGAATGAAACCCATAAATGGTTATTGAAAAACAACATGAAAGTGCATGTCTAAGATTGGTTCTTTGAAAGCCCTGGAATTTAAGCGTGCCTAGTGCACCACCTCTTTTTTATAAGTGGTACTTGGTGCACTGTTCACTATTGTTCTTTATATTAAGACCGTGTGAACTTTTGTTTTGGGGTTTTAGTTTACTAGATCCTTAACGTTTAACAAAAGTTGGAAATTATGTTTCTGGTTTTAGTCTTTGGCTAAATTTATGATGTTTAACAGATTCATAATATTTTATTTTTAGTTTGTGACTATGTGAAACAATGGAAAAAACAGTGAAATTTATTGGAAAGAATTTCAAAATATGGCAACAAAATATGTTGCATATTTGACCATGATAAACCTGGTCAAATATCTGAAGGATGATTCTCTTATAGTTAGAGAGGATAAGGTAAATGTTGTTACCACCTTCAAATGTTGCTAAGATAAATATTGCTAAGACAAATATTACCATGACAAACGTAGTGGAAGTCATAAAGGACTTCAAGAAAATAAAATGTGGATTAGGCGGTGTGTTCAAGAAGCAAATTTCATGGGGAATGCTTCAATTGCCATAAGACGAGGAGAATCTCTGTATGAGTAATGTTGGTACTATAATTTTGAAGATGACTTCTGAAAAGAACTAAAACTTCAAAAATGTGCCTAACATGTGGGGGAGCTGTTATATCGGCTAATTACCCTTTAAACATGATTCCCCAAAATTAAAAAGATAAGACATCATATGAGTTATGGAAAGGAATAAACCCTTCCTAAAAATACTTAAAAATGTAGGGTGTCTTGCAAAGGTAACAACCTCATCACCAAAGTAATGACATGAGAAGCCAATATCTATCCAAGAATAAAGGTCAAAATGTTGACCAAGTGGAATATGCAAGGGTCATAGACAGTTTAAATGTACCTCATGAGCTGCACTAGACCAGATATTACTTTTATTGTAAGCAATTTAAGTAGATTCACAAGCAATCTAAGTGAAAATCACTGGAAAGCAATTGTGAAGGTATTGAGATATCTTAGATATACTCAAGATTATGAATTGCATTATTCCAAATATCCTATTGTTTATAAGGATATTCCTATGCCAGTTGGATATCTGATATTCAAGATATCAAAGACACAAGTGGATGGAAACCTTCAAGACAAACGATTATAACCAGATCCATAATAAAATTTAAGTTTGTAGTTCTAGACAAGTCTAGAGAAAAAGCTAAATAGCTTCGAAATTTCTTGGAAGATATTCTTGAATGGCCAAAGCATGTGCCCACAATATGCATATATTGTGATGGCCAAGCAAAAATTGGTAGAGCATAAAGCTTTATGTATAATGGTAAATCGAGACATATGCATCATCGACATAATACCATTAGACAACTGATCTCAAATAGAGTTATTTCTATTGATTTTGTAAGATCAAAGGATAACATTGCAGATCCGCTAACCAAAAGGGTTAAATCGAGATCAGGTTGAGAAAATATCGAAAAGAATGTGACTAAAGCCCATGAAAGATTTGAGTCACTATGTGAAGGAAAACCCTACCTATTTGACTGGAGATCCCAAGATCTAGGTTCAAGGGGACAACCTACTTGTATAGACCTGTGTGGTCACTGTGGGGTTTTTTCTCCCAAAGTCTATTCATATGATGTAAACAGTGATCAAAAGTGCAATAGGCTAAGCAATGCTTTTAATGACCATTGTGTGGTTTGGTGAGCCGAACAACATAAGTCACCTATGTGAGGGTGAAGTGAGGCCGCTTTAAGGAGACTATTGAGCATAGTTCTCTCAAACTCTTGCAGAATCAGGAGATGTCCACGGCTATACGGACATACCCATGAGAACTAAAATTCTTGCTAGGGAAATAGTTGTGTGAAGTATATTATCATTTACACAAATGGCAGAACAGTTCAAGGACATTATGTCTACTGGTCAGCCAGTAAAATATATATACTTTTACAAGGGAAGGTTCAAGGGTGGACACCTACCTATCCTATGCAGCTATGGTCGTAGAATCTATCACCACATCGAGTCAAAATGTTTTTGATTAAATCAATTTCATTCATGTGGGGGATTGTTGGAAAAAATATGATAATTGGAAACTTTGAGGCATATTTTTTAATGGGTAAAGGTAGAGATTCGAATAATGAAATTACATCTTCATATTCTACTTCATGAGACCTTTACAAATGATATTTTATATGTTCAAAATGGGTGAGTGATGAATGAGAAATTGATGCTCAAAGTAGGCTTGTGAATTGAGTTACCAAGCGTGGGATATATTTATATACAAGACTCTACTTACTGGTTATTGAATAACTTAAGCTGATATGATATGTGTGACGTGAATGTCCGAACGAGTCTGGCCCTCTGTAGGCTTGCAGATATTTTAACCCATTACGAGATATTTTTTCTTAAATATAGCATTTTTAGTATCTCAAATAAAAGGATAAATTATTAGAGATTATCCTTAAATTTAGATATTATTTTTGAATATTTTGGAATTAAAAGGATAAATATATGATAAGATATTATCGTTTAATTCATATATTATTGTGATAATGCTATTTGATAAATAAATTTTATTTTAAATTAAATTCAGATAATTCACAACTTTTATTCTCAAGCTGGTTTTAGAATAAGTTTTATTTTCTACTATTTTTACTCTGTGATTTTCTAAAGTATTTTCGGTGATAGGAATGCAAGGTTACAGTTCGTGATCTCTGCAGACGTGCTACTACAATTGATAATCTAGTTGTTGTATCTTGGGTGACAGATGACCAACGTATCTCAAGCACCATAGGAGTGGTCGAAAATCTGTCTTAAGGAAACTGTGCTCGCACAGGCCTCAACTCGTTTCTAATCAATCGAATTACGATTTTATTCGTTCCTAGCTTATTCAAAAAAAATTTTAATTTCATACTTATTTATAATTATTTTGTCCGGTTTGATATACTAATAATATTAACACTATTTATTATTTTTAATTTTTATTATTATTATTTTCTTGGATTATTAACGCTCATTGTCTAACAAAAGTTATATAAAATCGAATCTGAAACTCAATATCAATTAAAATAAAAATAATATTATTCGTCATTACATTAAACTTAATTAATATTTTGCTATTAGCTACTTAAATAAAATGTTTTCTTAGAACATAGTGATATAAACTATGATTTGTACATATTAGATTTATATTATTTTTTTTTTTGGAATTTGCGTTATACACAATTAGATTTATAGAGATTGGTGATTATAAAATAAATAAATGAGAATATTCTATTACGAGTTGATAAAGGCAAATAATTGAAATTATTCTAAAATCAACAAATATAAATAGATAAAATTATATTTGTAATTTTAATTCCAATTTAAAGACTTGAGTTCATTAATTCAAATCTAATTTAAACGTACATTTATCAGAAAAGTTAATAATATCATTTTTTTAATCTAGATTAAATTAAAATATTAAAAAATTTATAATTACTCGATTCTAAAAATTTAGACTTCAAAATTAACACATTTTAAATTGTTTTTTTGACAAATCTTAAATTTAATTATATGAGGGTTTAGAACTCATTATCTAAGAAAATATGAAGGAACAAAAATGAGTAGCTTGACCAACCGACCAAATGTGTTTGCTCAAAACATTTAAAATTAATTTTTTAACAAATTTTAATTTTAATCCTACTTAGAGGGAGAAGAAGAAAGATTTAAAAAAAATATATTTCTTGTAAATCTAAAGTTTATAACTTAAAAAAATAAAGATGAACAGGGTCAACCGACAAATACACTTGCTCACGTTTAATATTAGTTAAAACTCAAAATTCATTCGAATCAAAATAACCTAAAGTTTTAAAAAATAAATTAACTTGACTTATAGTCAATCTAGATAAGATTATATCTAGACCGGTTTTTTAGTACACCGAGTCCAGGTGAATCATTAATGCTGCCTTCGTTTATTACTACAGCCTTGATCCTTGTGTCATAGAATACCTTTTTCTTTTATATTTTTATTATATTTACAATAAATTCTACATGTTTAAATCATGCCATTTTAACATTTAAAAAAATATATTTTTTGAACTCAATTTTATTAAAAAATGGATAATATTCATCTAAAAATTTTGAGTTCAAATCGCTTTGTCTACAAAGTATGTGTATTGTTAAAGAGTTAAGAATATATATGAGCTGTAACATCCTCGGCCCGGATGCCACATTGGGCCCTAAGCCCAAAACCCATGTCGTTAAATTGTTTTCCTTTTTCAAGCCCAATAGAATACGTCCAATAAAAACATAAGTCCATACATTAAAAATATAGCTAAATCCAGATGCTTAAAACAATAATTACGGAGCTCCACTTACAAATATTAAAAACATTCGACTTGACCAATTAATACAAAATAAGAGTTACAAAATACATATATGGTCCTACGAAAATACATAGACCATTACATCTAGTATTTGTACTCAACCACTAGAGTCGATGCTGAAATTCAACCTTGATGGTGCTCATTCAAGCCTCACGATAACCTACTAACTTGCGAACGGAAACAACAATTTCGAACGCTGAGCTAACAAGCTCGGTGGATACACCGCCACTCAACCATGCTTCATGAAAATCATAAATAAAGCAATGCAACATGAATGATATCATGGCAATATAACAACGACGATACCATAACCGCCTAAACACATGGCTTTATGAATGTATGATTATGCATACAGCTCATATAAGTACCTCATACATTTACATGACATCACATAGATAACCCAACAACAACTAAGTGAGGTTTGCGTCCACAAAGCATCGGAATCCTACACTTGAGTGAGGCCCGCGTCCACATAGCATCGGAATCCTACACTACGAGTAAGACCCGCGTCCACATAGCATCGGGATCCTATACTCTAGGGGATGAGGCCCACGTCCACCTAGTATCGGGATCCTACATCCATGCTCAGGATAATTCATCAAGCATCTTCGAATGAGGCCCGTGTCCACATAGCATCGAGATCCAACATTCGGGAATCTTCAAGGTGTTGCAACACACTTAGGTGTCTAAATCCCAACAACAAGGGATGACTCGACTACCTAGGCGTCCCTCAGCACACAACAAGGACCCTAATTACCACACAGCCTCGATTGATCCGCCTAGGATTCCTATGGGTTACTACCTCACACCGTTTACCCAACATTTACCAAGTTATTAGCCGATTATTTCTTATACAGGGTTTAAATCTCTGTTTATCAGTTTTAGTATTAATTTTACACCTTAGAAGACCTCCAGGGCCCTTTACTTCGAATTATTGAACCTTCGAACGTAAACCCAAATTCCATGGGCAGAATGCCCAGCGAGTAACGATACTCATATATGGGTATCGATACTCCCCTCTAGGTACCGATACTTACCAATGAGTACCGATACTCGTTTTAGGTTCAAAAGAACTGTACTCACAAGCCGTACTGATACGCTTCGTTCTGTACCGGTACGTACCATCGGTACCAAGATCGCCCTGTACCGGTACCGATCCACCCATGTACCGGTACTCCCACATACACGTACCGGTACGCTAAGCCTTTCCCATGCAATGTAACAGTGCGTACTGGTACGCCAAAGCGTTACTGGAATTCTTAACTTGCAAGGGGTACCGATACACGGGGAGACGTACTAGTACTCCCCTCACAGCCCTTTCCCCTATTTCACTAAGGCGTACCGATACGCTATCCCTAGTACTGGTACGCGAGCCCAATTTTCAAACTATGGGTACGGGTTTCACCTAAAAACCCTGTTTACCCCCATAGTTAAACCCCAAACCATTCCTACAAGTTATGGTGACAACATTAAGTGGATTTCTACCGATTTTAGGCCATAGCGACATTAATCCCATGATTTACCATTAACAACCGCTCAAGGTATAACTAAGCCAAACACACCAATACATGCATCAAAGCCTAATTTTACGATTTCTAGGAAACCATAGGAGTTAGTAGTGTATTAACCTTAGCTTAGTTGATAACACAAGTCCTTCCTCCAAAGCTTCAAGCTTTCTTCCTTTCTTGAGCCTTGGATGAGCTCTCAACCTCTTTCACTATATGAGGGGATTACAAAACGTATTACAACGTTGCTGGAAGATAATAGAGGCCAAAAACATAAACTAAACCAAATATTAGAGCTTCCAAACTCCAATCCCGTCCAATCCTCTCAAACCTTCAACAACCCATTCTTCCACCAAACCATACAAAGCTTACCTTGAAATGTAGATCCTTGAAAGCTGGTAACATTTCCCTCAAAGAGCTAAACGTGATTCACAACACAAACACTCAAAATCCTACCTTTGATAGTGGTGTTTTGGGTGAGAGATGAGGTGAGAAGAGGAAGATGAAGACATAAAAGCTAGGTGTTCTCACCACTCTGCATATTGCAGAGAAATAAGCCTTTCCCCACCCCCACACTTCAAATTAGACATTTACCATTTTACCCTTCTACCTCACATCTCCACCCAATCCAACAATCACATGAGCCTAACACACAAGCTAGCCCAAAAGGCTCCTAAAAGCCCAAAACACGATCCAAATACGAGGCCCATGTCTCGATCAAACCCGACCCTCGAATTTTCGAAATCCGGGTCGTTACATGAACATGTACTATCTTATAATCACCTTAAGACTATTTAAAAAAACTTTTACACTCTTTTATTTTAATTAAATTAAAACTATTATAAATTAGAGTAAACTACCTTTTCCTCATTCGTGTTTCGGTCTAAAATAGAAATACCTATTTAGTCGCACAACACAACGATATTAAAATCTCAACGTCTAAAAGATTTAAATAAATAAAATTCGAAAGTTAAATTACTAAATATGTAGTTTATCTTATTTAGTCATTTATATATTAATTTTTTAACATCGTCATGTTGCAACACAAAAATATTACGTTTTTTTTACTAAAACAAAAATATTACGTTTTAGACCTTATTTTTAAAACTAACTTGATTTTTTATTCTTTTTCTTTCTTTTATTTTTTTGAAAGAAAATGTAGGCCTCATTAACCCCCCTCTAACCCTAATAAGGGGGGGAAAAGAGTGACACCAAAACATTCCCGTTATTCTACACTTTCTTCTTCGTAGTTTGATTTTCTTATGACATCGATGAATAAAATATAATATGAAATTATGGGTCTAGGACTTTGAAGGAGGAAAATTTCAGGGTTTCTTTGCATAACTTTTAAATGATACTAGTAGTGAATTAACGGTCGAGTGATCTAAATGAGTTAAATTGAAAAATTTATTGAATGAATTGAAAATTAGTATAATTGAATAGTCAAAATAGAGAAATGCTAAAAGTTGGGTGACTAAACAAGTAATTTATCTTTTAAGTTATAATAATTATGCTATCCATAATAGTAGGAATAATAATGGGAAAATTTCGATGGATTCGTCTTATTTCATACCCAATTGGACGGGGATGTAGGTGGTAAATATGACCTTGTATCATTAGCGGGATGAATGTGGACATCACTTTTTGTACCCGCGCCGCCCAATTGACACAATCAATTTATTATATGACCTAATTTAAAAATTCGGATGTTTATTTTGTTTTTTATTTTCAGATAATTCAGATCAATATCTGAGAAAAAATGGATCATCAGAATAGATAAGAATCGCATATTTTCAGTTTTAATATTCATAAATTAAAAAAGTTGTAGACTTTTTTATATTAGGGTTAATTGTTATCTTGGTCTTTCCTCATTTTACTATTATCTAATTTCATATAATTATTTATTGTTTTGATATTCTCGAGTTCTATTTTTAATTCAATTTGATCCATTAACATATATATTTTTATTTTGTCATTTATTTATTTTATTATATATTTATTATTATATTTTTTTATTATAAAACATCATTATTATTTTTTCAAAAGTTAATATACTTTATTATTATTATTATTATAATTATTGTTATTTCATAATATATTTCTCTATCTTATTATATTTATTATAATTATTTTTATTTTAGGTTATATTTTGATACACAAGCTGCACAACCTATCATATTTAAGTTATGAAATCTAAAACCTAAATTCCTAGCCCTAACCCCCTAAAACCTAAACCTTATACCCTAAACTCTAAATTCTAACCATAAACCTTAAATTTTACACATACAACATAAACCCCTAAACCCTAAATAACATAAACCCCTAAAATCTAAACCCTGAAATTGAAAGGCTTATGTAAATTAAAGTTTACAAAAGCTTATGCATCAAAGTATTTTCTTTTTATCATTATCATTTCATTACCATATATATTATTAATTTTTTACTACTATTATAATCATATTTTTATTTATTTATTGCTATTATTGTCATTTTATTTTGTTTTCTTAAATTAAATTTACTACTAGCATTTTAAAAAGTAGGTTATCCAATCCAAAAATCTAAAATTTTAAAATTCAAAAATTTAAATATCTGATTTTTAAATCATATACAAATCATTATTTTATTGATTTAAAATCTAATATTCAAATTTTAGACCGGATCAAATCTGATATACCAGCCCTATTTAATAGTAGAATAATCTTAAAAAACCAAAGCTAACATTTTTCTCTTTCTTTTTTTCCCTTTTCTTTTCTTCCACAAAAAAGTAAAATTTAAAGCTAAAGGACGAAAGCAGGTAGGAAGGGATAATAGTAGTTTGAATAACAAAAAAAACTAAAATGAACAAACAAATAAATAAATAAAAATGCTAAGCGAACAGCTGGGAGATTCAAAGAAACAGAGTGAAAGCTCTGGTCCATTATCATCATTAGAAGCTTCCATAATTTAATAATACTGAAACAAACAAACAAACAAAACAAAACCAAACTAAACCCACTTCAATATCCATTCTAACGTTCCCCAGAAAAATCCTAGGCTGTCCGAAGAAGAAGAAGAGAGTTGACCGATCGATGGGGAGTTACAGGATGTGTGTGTGCTTTACTAGGAAGTTCAAAGTCACCGAGGCAGCACCACCGCCGGACGTTAAAGATGCATTCAACAAGTACGCCAAGGGTGGCCCCACATGACGGCGGAGCAGCTGCACCGGTTCTTGGTGGACGTGCAGGGGCAAGGCGGTGGTGCTGCTGCGACGGTCGCGGAAGCAGAGGGGATTGTTCAGCAGGTGCTGCAAAAACGACATCATATGGCTAAGTTCAGGAGACACGGTTTAACTCTTGATGATTTCCATCATTACTTGCTTTCTGCAGATCTGAACCCACCCATTGGCGACCAGGTGCTGCTCCGTTCTATTTTCCTTTTTCTTCCCGTTTTTTGATCCAGCAACTAAGAAATTTTCCCCAGAAAAAATAATTTGTTTGACATTTTGATATGATGTTTTATATTGCAGGTCCACCATGACATGACCGCTCCATTGTCTCATTATTTCATATACACCGGCCACAATTATTATCTGACCGGGAATCAGCTGAGCAGTGACTGTAGCGATGTCCCAATCATAAAGGCACTGAAGAGGGGTGTAAGAGTGGTGGAGCTTGATATATGGCCAAATTCCACTAAAGATGATGTTCATGTTCTTCATGGAAGGTTATTTTTTTTAAATGCTTCTGATTTCCCTTTGTTTTCCTATGTTAAAATGAAACCATTGATTTATGGAGTTCTGTTGTCTGTTTTTATGAATCTAGGACATTGACAACTCCTGTGGAACTCATCAAGTGTTTAAAATCCATTAAAGAACATGCTTTTAGTGCATCCCCATATCCTGTTGTAATTACTCTTGAAGATCACCTGACTCCAGAACTTCAGGCAAAAGTTGCACAGGTACTTCATGTAATTCTGTGTTTTTAAGTGTCACTTGTGCTTGGAATCACCTATAGTTCTCATTGTAGATGGTTACACAAACATTTGGGAATATGCTGTTTTGCCCCGAATCTGAGTGTTTAAAAGAAGCCCCTTCGCCGGAGGATCTCAAGTATCGGATTATTATTTCAACCAAACCTCCGAAAGAGTACCTTGAAGCTGAAAGCAATAAGGACAAAAGGAATGATTCGCAAAAGGGGAAGGAGTCTGATGATGATGTTTGGGGAAAAGAACCTACAGAGCTTATTGGTGATCAAGAAGATGACAAGGTGTGCTTGGAAATGAATTTGAGTTACATCTATGATTTGCACTATCTTCCAATGTTTATGTGTTGCTTTTTTGGTACTCGAAAGTGAAGTTTCCGTCTATGAATTGCAGACCGATACTGATGTGGACGATGAAGAAACTGATTCATTTGAACCCGAATTATGCCCTTCACGAGCACCGGTGTACAGCATCTTATTGCCATTCATGCAGGCAAACCCAAGGGTGGGTTGAAAGAGGCACTAAAAGTTGAACCTGATAAAGTTAGACGGCTTAGCTTGAGTGAACAAGCACTTGAAAAGGCTACAATGTCTCATGGAACAGATGTTGTGAGGTATAATAATGATTTGTTTTAGTTTCTAATCAAACATATTCCTGGTATAATGTGCTGAATGTGTAAAATCTAATCAAACGATGCCTCGATATCTTTGTATTTAGATTTACTCAGAAGAATTTCCTGAGAATATATCCGAAAGGCACTCGGTTTAACTCCTCAAACAAGCCATTGATTGGTTGGATGTATGGAGCTCAAATGGTTGCCTTTAACATGCAGGTACTCTAAATTAGTTCCTTCAACTCTTTCGTTGATTAGCTGTAGTAGTTTGGTCGGAGCATTTTCGTCGATGCTAATTATGCTTCTTAATTCGAATGTAAAAATAACTTTAATACTTTATACATCTGTTCGATAATCGACAGTGCACTTTAATACTTTATACATCAAACCAACAAGGTTTCGGTCCGATTGCAGGGATACGGTAGGTATCTTTGGCTGATGCATGGGATGTTTAGATCTAACGGAGGCTGTGGTTATGTGAAGAAACCAGAATTTCTGATGAATGTGAATCCAGATGGTTTGGTTTTCAATCCGAAAGCCGACTTGCCTGTCAAGAAAACTTTGAAGGTAAGCATTTTGCAATGTTGACATATTCTAATCCTTTTCAGAACCCTTTTAACAAACCCTTTATTGTCAACTAACAGGTGAGAGTGTATATGGGAGATGGATGGCACTTGGATTTTAAACAAACTCATTTCGACTCGTATTCTCCACCTGATTTCTACACCAGGGTAAGATGATTTGAACCAGTATTCGTACATCGAAATGATCTAAAATTCGTTTATTTCAAATAAAGTTATGATTTGAGTCTTAAATTTTGATTGCAGGTTGGCATTGCAGGAGTGCCAGCTGATGAAATGATGAAGAAAACAAAGAAAAAAGAAGACAATTGGACACCTGTTTGAGATGAAGAATTTATGTTTCCATTGCGACTTCCCGAATTGGCTTTACTCCGAATCGAGGTTCATGAGTACGACATATCTGAGAAAGATGATTTTGCCGGTCAAACTTGTTTGCCAGTCTCCGAACTGAAGCCTGGGATTCGAGCGGTTCCCCTCTTCAATCGAAAGGGGGAGAAGTTTAACTCTGTAAGACTTCTTATGAAGTTCGAGTTTGTTTGAGACCATGAACATGAACATGAACATATTCATTGGTGTAACGTAATCTCTTTATTGTAACATCATCACTTTACCTTCATTTAGCTGTTTTGATTCAAAACAATGCTCCAACCTCCAGATTCATAATAGTTACTTGCAGGCCAATTTATTCCGTACGATTCCTCTGCTGCACTACGCAAACCAGCTTCATTCCAAATA
Source organism: Hibiscus mutabilis (assembly GCA_019671005.1). Taxonomy (NCBI): domain Eukaryota; kingdom Viridiplantae; phylum Streptophyta; class Magnoliopsida; order Malvales; family Malvaceae; genus Hibiscus; species Hibiscus mutabilis. Next base: position 5,432,692 of record CM033724.1, read on the forward strand.
TTTCACTACTTTGAGGTTGAAGAAAAAACCCCAGAAAGTATTTCATTCCTAAAAAAACGAAGCCATTTAAAAGAAAACACTGTCCTGTTCTAATCAAAAGATCTGTCGATTTTGCATTCACCACCCGTCCCAATATTTGTGGTTACAGTTTTGAGAATTCTCATTAAATGTTTCAGAGATTTTTTTGTCCTTATACCCTCTTCGCGATTTTCGGGGAATTTTCATGCTCAAAAATATTAAACAAAAATATTACTTTTATTAACTAAAATAAATCACCAATTCAATTTAAAATATAAAGTTTGGATACTTCGATTGGAAGCAGTTACGAAATGATGAAGATTGAAAGGGTGTTGTATTGGGGAATATTTATACCGTTACGGTTCAATTATCCCCACGGTTCGGATATAATAATCTACGTCCCCATCCCCATTTGAGCTTCGGTAATAAAACTTTTCCATCCCTATGGGTGAAGATAACTTTCTCATCCCTGTGAGTAAAAATTTTGGTTATTTCTCATACCCGTCGGTTCAAATTCCCACGGTTTTTGGATATTCTCCATCTAATTCCCACTCATATAAACAATTGTTTATTTGTGAAAGATGAAAATTTTAATTTTTTCTAAAATTAAAATATTTTGTTAAAGTTTGAATTTATATTTTAATTATAGCTTCTGACCAAATTAGATATTAAATCTTTTTATTACATTTTATTTCATCGATCAAGGAAAAAGTTATTATTTTGTGATTTAAAGATAATTTTAATGACAAAAATGCAACTTTTGGAACTTTAGGTGACTATGGATATAGTTTACCCATAAAAGACGTAACCCCAAAGTTGAAAATCTTCTGTTCTGTCTTGCTCTTTTCTTTTTGATCTGAACTCCGGACATGAACTTTGAAGTTAAAAAGGCATAAAGCTTGCATTTTTTTCTTAGTCACATATTGGGTTTGCTTTATTCTCGTAATTGTATTTCAAAGGTATCTTCTTAGAGCCATAGCGGCACATCAACAAAAGGTATCTTCTTTTTTCTTTTCCTTTTAAATGTTGGTTTTTCGTTTGGTTGGTGAGAAAACGTGCGACAGAAAGAAGACTCTGAAGTGTTTTCGTTATTGTCTTTTCTATGTTACTTCCACCTTGTGTAGTTAATATCTGTTGTTTTCGCTTTTGCAACTGAATTTCTGTTTCTTATATGGTTAAAACTCTGTCTTCTGCCTTTTAGTTTCTGGTTAAGTTCTTTGTTGCATATCTAATGGTTCTGATTTTTAAGGATTTATGTCGTTTTCTGTTAATTTCATGAATTGTGGGAGAGTGGGTTTAATGTTGTTTCCCCCCTTTTTATACCAATTCCAGTGTCTGCATTTTTCATCAACTCGGTGAACATTTCCTTTTCTTTTTGCAAATAAGGTTTTCTGTTACTCAAAGAGGGAATTAACTCAAACCGGTTTCATGATGAAGGGGAGTCTCAAAAAGCAGACAGGGTTCCTAAAAAGTTCTCGCTTTTATTGGAGTTGTCGGCTTCGAATGATCTCGTCGGCTTCAAAACTGCCATTGAAGAAGAGGGTCGTGATATCGATGAGCCGGGCTTGTGGTATGGAAGGAGAATTGGTTCTAGGAAGATGGGGTACGAGAAAGAACACCCCTTTTGATTGCTTCCATGTTCGGGAGCAAGGACGTGGTGAATTATATTGTCGAAAGCGGCCGTGTCGATGTTAACCAGGCTCACGGTTCCGATGGTGCCGCTGCTCTTCACTGTGCTGTTGTTGGTGGATCGTTCTATTCGACTGAGGTTGTAAGAATCTTGCTTGAAATGTCTGCTGATATCGATTCTCTTGATGCTAATGGAAACCGGCCTGTTGATTTGATTGCTCCGGCTTGTAATTCAGCTTCCGGTTTGAAGATGAAGATGTTGGAGTCTTTGTTGAAAGGAAGTGGCAGTGTTGGTTAAATAGAAAGCTTGCTTGCTGAAATAGACGGTTGTAATTCGATGCCCCGGGTTTTGAAAGAGGGAGCTGAGAAGAAAGAGTATACTATCGATCTTACACTTCCGGATATCAAGAGTGAGATATACGGCACGTATGAGTTTAGGATGTATAATTTCAAGGTCACGCCTTGCTCGAGGGCTTATTCTCATGACTGGACCGAGTGCCTTTTTGCTCATCCAGGGGAAAACGCGAGGTGACATGATCCCAGGAAATACATTTACAGCTGTGTTCCTTGCCCTGAATTTCGTAAGGGATCCTGCAAGCAGGGTGATAGCTGTGAGTATGCACATGGTATTTTCGAGTGCTGGCTTCATCCTGCCCAGTATCGAACTCATTTTTGCAAGGACGAGACTAAATGCAACAGGAGGGTCTGTTTCTTTGCTCACAAGCCTGAAGAGCTTCGTACCTTGTATGCTTCAACAGGTTCGAAGGTGCCTTCCCCAAGATCTTATTCAACCGGTTCCTCTTTAGACATGGGTTCGATGAGCCCACATGGTCTTGGCTCCCCATCTGTTTTGTTACCTCCGACATCAACACCACTCTTGACACCTCCCGGTATATCTTCTCCTATGGCTGGAATGATGTGGCCTAGCCTGTCTAACATTGTACTATCCTTGCAGCTTCATGATAGTAGGTTGAAAAGTGCTTGACGTGCTCGGAATATGGACTTAGACATGGATCAACTCGGACTGGAAAGTCATCGTCGCCGCCAAACTCTGCAGCTAATTGATTAGATACCTGGTCTTTCCTCCTCCACCAACTGGAACAATCCCTTGTCCAATCTAGAATCCTATCCCATGAGGCCAACTGCAGCTACACCTTTAAGTCCAAGGCCAACTGCCTTCACAAACCAGAGTTCGAGCTTTATGGAGCATACTTTGATAAATCACCATTCGGGGTTTCCTTCACCAAGTGCCATGCCTTGTAACTTTTCGGATTGGGGTTTGGCCGATGGAAAACTAGACTGGAGTATACTAGAAGAGCTAAATATACTAGCACAATCTTCTTTTGTGTTTGAAAGCAGTGGCAGCAATTCGGGAGATCCAGCACAGTCAATGTCATCAACTTCAGAAGAGCCAGATGTGTCCTGGCCTCCTGGGTCCAGTCTTTGGTGAAGGACACCCCTTCCGAACAATTCAGTTTCGAGGACGAGCAGCAGCAGTAGCAACAACAATCTCATCTTAACACCGACGATTTGGCAACGTTCTGGGCCTGGGTGGAGCAATATTATATGGAACAGGAGCAGATGTTGGCCTAAAAGCAAAGCTAACAAAACGTTTCAGCTAATAATACTGATGAAAGCTCCACTTTCATCCATGAATGATATCACGTCAAAACTTGCATTCATATATTGTATTCGTTCGAAAAAAATTGTAATACGGAATCCAACGGTTCAATAATAGTGTATAAAATTATACAGATTCATTAGAAAAAATCAACCTATGAAAACATACGAAAATTTTATATTTTTATTATATAAAATTATATAATAAAAATGGTATTTCCGTCCTACAATACTGTATCTATGTTTCGTACAATTATCACCATTTTTGTTTTTGAAGCGATTACTGAAACTTAAACGTTAATTATTTGAAGACAAAAAATAAAATAACAAAAAACGTAAAGAATCAAGGACCTTTGCTTCAGCTCTATGTTTCTAATCTTAAAATCATTCGGTTTTGCGAACCGAAAACATGTTCGGATCCTTCTGATAAAATACTATATCTCCGTTGTTGCTCTCGTAATGATCTTCTTTAAGGCTCGACATCAGAATCTTTATCAAGTGTGTTGGAATCGGACCTGGTTTCCGCGGCTCCCGATAGTATTGTCCGATCACTGGTTTCGCCGCTTTCGTCTGCAACATGGAGAAAACCATTTGAATTAACATGCATCAATCTATCATCAGCTCAGATGTTAGAGCATGCAGCGACAGACTTGAGATGACTTGGATAATTTTGAAATTTGGATACTAATTTAGAGTCTGGGTAAAAGATTGAGGCTGCTTTATGCAATTAACCCAAAAAAATTAAGAACACTTACAGCTTCAACTAAGTGATAATGGTGAATCTGAGGGAAGAGATGATGAATGACATGGGTGCCAATGTCATGCTGGATATTGTTGAATACACCGTAATCACGGTCAACTGTTGTAAGCCCTCCCCTTAGGTAACTCCATTCCTGAACGTTACAATTCGAATTCACGACTGAAACTCGGACAACAACAAACTCCGATCATAAACTGTAAAACGGATACGAAATTTATTTATTAATTACCTTGCCACGATACCAAGGAAGTTTCTGCTCATAACAATGGTGATGAAGGTAAGTGACAACATCCAGCCATACCACAAAAATCTATGGAAACAGGTAACATCATTTTCACACAATGTTAAATTACTTATTATAAGAGAAAATCTGCATTTTTTTTGGTAAAATTATGGCATACCAAGTAGGGAACACCGTAGAGCTTGAATGTCAAGGCTGAACCAAATACAAATGATGAATAGACAAGGAAAACGACCATTGCAATCTAACAGGCTTGTGAAGTCAGAACATGTTCCCTGTCTTGTGGAGAGAACAAGCTGCTGTTTGGGTTGAAGTGAGATCCTGTCTTCCCTGGACTTCTGTACCACTGTAATAATGCACCAGATTAAGAAAATACAATTACTTCATTTTGATTGTAAGAACAATGTTAAACCCTTCAGTTCAATCTAAAATAAGGTGTCTCACCAAATACATAGGGTATGCAAATAGGGGAAAGGGGATAGTGAATCTCAGAAGTCTTGTTCTGATACCCAAACTCTTGTAAACCTTCTCAGGCATCTGAGAATTAAAACAAAAAGAGGGTGCCAAGGGGTTAGTTAATCCGGGGATCGAACCGGCTTAATTCAGGATCGGTTTAGGAATCGTTACCGGAACCCATGACTCCTCCCTCTCGACATTCCCATGGTTTTGATGATGAGTTTTATGGCTTATTCCCCTACAAAATGTCCAAATGATGGTTGATGTAATTGCATATATACTATATGTAAAGAACAAATGTTGAACCTAATCAAGTAATGAACTTAACTTACCATCCATGGTAAGGAACAAGGATTGCAGAATGTAAGATATGTCCCATCACATGATTCAGAATGGGAGCATCAGAAAAGCTTCCATGGCCACCGCAAAGTCGAAAACGAATCGAGTTTAATCGAACTAACCGATACGAACAAAATCTAGAACCCGGATGTACAATTAGTACCAATCGTGTCCGAGGACAAACAGAGCCCAGAACATTGTCCCCTGAGCAACCCAATAGACAGGCCGAACGAACCAGCTGTCGAAGTAAGCTGCGGCTGCTAATAATGCAAAAACAACAATGACATCCCTGAAGACATAACTCATTGATCTCCATGGATTCTTGACCCAACAGTGCTTCGGAATGGCGGCTCGGATATCGGCAATACGGAAGGGGGGGGGGGCTGCACTTGGGTCAAAATCATCTCGGCCGTCGATCCCATTAACAAATTCTACTTTATTCTCCATTGTTGTTTCAAATGAACTGTCCTTCATTGAAGGACTCATTCTCTATTAAAACCAATGCAACGAAAACTTACAGTTTTTTTTTTGTTTAAATTTTTTTGGTAGCAAGGGAACGACTTAATCTATGGTTCGTCGTTACCTTAAATTTGTAAAGGAAAAAATGGAATGAAAAAATGGTAAACAGTGTAGGCTTATAGCTGCTTACTTGGTCAAGCTTCAATTTAGGCTTTTATAACCCTAAATTATTAATCATCTTTTTAAATTCACGGTTTCTCCTTAATTTTTTCTCCCTAAACTATGTTTTCTGCCTGTATTTTTCTTTCCATTTTTAGAAAAGTAAATGTTTTTTCCATAACTAAAATTTTAATTCCTTTTACATTTGAAATATTGATAATTAAAATTTAAATTACTCATTTAAGATATATTTTTCAAGATTAGTTATTGAAATGATACCCTCTCTGACACATAAGACAAAAATTCGGTTTATAAAATATGTTTTTACTTACGAAATTTGATCTTATAATTTTTTAAGGAATGTGACACGATTAAAGACCAAAATGAATAAAATAAAAACAGATATATAGAAAAAGAATTAATTTTTTATAAAAAAATATAACACATGTGATACATGTCAAAAACACATGTCAACTACTCAATAGTATATGTTAAAAGCAGAGTCGTCTCGGACATTTTCGAGGCCTGAGCGAAAATTCAAAAATAGACCTATATAACAAATATATATGTCATTACTTTGAACAATTAATTTAATATTTTATTAATAATACATAAAAACATGATCAATCACATTATTTTATTGTTTTGTTAAGAAAACATTTTAAATATAACTAAGATAATAAGGTACAACTACTCACTTACAAGATTGTCAATTGAAAAATTATTGAAGCTGTGAAGGTAGAAACGGAGGCCTTGAGCGAGTGCTCTTATCATTTCTTTGAACAATTAATTTAATATTTTATTAATAAAATATAATAAACTTTTAAAAAATCTTAAATATAACAAAATTAATAAATAACAATCACTAACTTATAATATTTTCATTTGAAAAATTATTAGAGCTGGTAAAAGATAGAGACCCAGACTCTAAACAAATGCTCATGTTGCCCCCCTTCTAACTTAACACTAATTTTTTTTTTATCAAAACTAACATGACACTTAAAAGGCTAGATTTAAGCATTTGAAAAAAATAATATATATTCAATGTAAGATTTAATAATGTAAGCCTTGCATTGATTAGATATTGTTTGCATTCCTTTAAACATAGTTATTTTTTTTGAATGGTTTAAACATGGTTATTTAACATAGTGATTGAATACAATTTGTCAATAATCTTTAGAGTAGGTGGTTAAAACTATGAAGTTAACATTTTTCTCTTCCTTTAAGTTGTGGGTTCAAGACCCAGTAGGAGCAAAATTTCTCTTCCCCTTCTCTTAAGGTAGAAATTGTTCAAAAAAATAAAATATTGAATACAATGTTTGTACACGTGCACTATCGTTTAGACCAATTTGTGTGTTATGCTAACGTGTTTTCAACATATATCATGCACATTCTATCTTTTTACACAAAATTCATTTATTTTTTATTCTTAACTTTATTATATTATTTTTGATGTTTACATTTATCAAACAATTTAATTATATCTAATGTTTAATTTTAAACAAAATACCAAACAAATATTAGATTTAAATTCAATATTTAATTTTTCAGTTTATCAAATAATATTTGATTAAAAGTCATATGTTTTCATAACGGAAAATATAAAAATATTTTTTTTAAATTTCGATAATACATATAAAATCAGTGTGTTATATATTACATTTAGTTTAAATTCATAGCGCGTTCGAGTATAATGTATTATTTATGTTTGATTTCAAATTTAGATAAATTCACGCACATTTCATATTAGGTTATTTAAATTTAAATCACTTAAATAAGACACAATAAACCATACTTTATTACGGAGACCACTGTCGTAGAAAAAGTGTACTTGTATGCTTTGTATAACGTATAAAATATAAATTTTAGGATCTTTGCCGTTTTTATTTATTTATTTAATGCAAATTGCTTTGTGCGTCAAATTCGATCTTCAAGTTTGAGAATCGAGCTGAAGTTTCATTTCGATCATTTGCATCGACTTTGATCTACTCAATGATAGTTAAGAACAACAACGACGACAAGATTTCCAAGCTCAAGACATTTACTTATTCAGGCAAGTGACGGAAGCAATGAGCAGGGTGTCGAAAATTGAGGAAACTCACTTGGTTTTGATGATCTATGTCGGATAAATGGCCAACTCAACTGTGTGGCCGGCAAGTTGTTTCTCTTTTCCTTTTCTTTTCAGAAACATGTTACTTGTTTTCCTAAGATTGAGGATGTTGTCCACAAATGACATGCTAAAAGGTACTCCAAATGACATGGAAAACAAGAGTGGACAGGTAACGTGTTCAATTGACAGGTGATGAATTATTCATTTAAGAGGAATAATATAAGTAATGAATACAAAATTTGGTGACTGTGAATGCTGTACAAATTTAAAGGATCATAACAGTATGCAATGTTGACAGAAAAACTACAGATAATTAGTGTTTTCGATTGCTACTTACCTCCACGGCCGAGATTGGCTCGAGGCTTTTCCGCTTACTCCTGATATCTGTTTTAGGTTGGTCAGAGCATCCTGGGCGTGTCTTTTCGCACTGGCATTTCCATGCTTAAAAGCTTCCACCAATGCCCTAACCAGTGATTGATTGAGTGAGTACCTATGTGCAGGGCCATCTACTCGCAATGCCCTCTCTATCATCCAAAGTGCCCTCTCTTGAAGCACCCCAGGGCGAGCTTCCGTAAAAAGTTCGATGACGGCCTAAATTACGTCCTGCTTTTCTAGCTCATCCACGGCTCTCTTGTAACCGTTAGACATATCAGACATAAGAGTTGAGAGTGCCTCAATTGCAGCAATCTGAACAAAGGTATCTTCGTCGTGAAGAAGGTCGACCAATGGTCTGATACAATTTGATTTTAGTAAGCACAGTTGACTATTGTTTTCACATGGAGCATTGTGTATGAGACACGTTGAGTGTTCTGGAGAACCCCTTCCACACATGAATACCAAGGAAGCACAGAAGCCTTGGGGAGGTGGTGGTTCCGACTCTGCCGCTGCAAGCAACCTTCCAGCTTCAGACAATCTCTTCAATCCAATGGCAGCGAGCTGTCTAACTCGGGGTTTTGCAGGAAAACTGAACTGCTCACAGAATATGGTCATGAGTTGATGCTCCTTGACCACACTAATGGTCTCTTGATCAAGGCTTCTTGTAAAGTGGAGTAATAGGCCTAATAGTCCTTCTGCCATGCTTGATATGGGTCGGGATGTTCTTCCATTTGAGATACGCTGCTGCTTTTTAAGAGTCATTACTGTCCATTTAACAAAGCTTGCCTCCATGATTGTTTTGACCTCGTCTTCTGAGAGTGGAAGATTAGCAAGTATGCATGCAGCATCAGATTTCGCACTTTCTGCTGACTCGTTGTCTAGTAATTTCTCCTTAAATAGGGAAAGCTTGTCAGAATGTTTTAGCTCTTGTGCTATATCATGACCAAACCTTTCTGCAAGTAATCTTGTAAGCTTAAAAGCATAATTTCGGTGTTCGACCTCTGGGTGTTCAAGAAACATCATGATTGTTTTGATGCCATCCCCGGAATTTTGTATATGCAAGGCAACATATTCTGCAAGATCCAACATATTTGCATTAAGAAGAAAACACACTCCATATAAATAGCAGTCTACAGAAATTCATGTCACAAAGATGACGTTCCCCGAAAGGTAACTCAACCAAAGATTACCTGCAGCTTGTGGTGAGCTAGCCATTCCATATAGGATGTGCAGAATAGAAGCTTGACATTGGGAAGATGTAACAAAAAGAAGTCTAACAAGATTAAATACTACTGATTCGGACTGCATTGAATTCCCTTTCCTATCAATTGAAGCTAATTCCCAGCGGCCAGGATTCGATACTATGTTTGCAATTATTGATGCTGCAAGTTCTTTCCACTCTGGTGAAGCACCTTCGTTTTGGAAGAGAATAGCCACTAATGCAGGAAGAACAGCACAATCGACAAGAATGGTTACATTGTCATCCAACCCTGACAGGTTACTTAAGGCTTGCAAGCTCGATGTTCTTCCTTCTGGCTTAGATAACAATTCAACTAGTGTTTGAGCACATTGCCTGGCAATTTGTTCTTTACTGTTGTTTGTCAAGGTCATTCTACCAATAATGGATGCCATCTCTATTTTAATATCATCAGGCCCTGTTCAAAGTAAAAGAGCACCTTACATTGTATACCATCACAAATTCTCTAGAAGTAAAATGATAGAAAAAAAGCTTCTATGTTTTCTCCAGAACCACTGTTACTTCACATATTTTATATCCCCATTTCTATATCTCTGGGATGGCAAAGATGAAATGATTTACCTTCACGCAGCCGACTGAGTAAGGGTTCAAATCTTCCTGCAGCTGCTAAATGCTGAACACTATCTTCAGCTCCCTCCATTCGTGTCAACATTTCCTCAGCCAAGTTGGCTAGAGCAGGATGCTCCAAATTTCCTGCCATGCTTGAGAGAAGAACTAATGCCCCTTTCTCTAATGCAATCCTCGTACAGTAGGATTCATCACTAGAGAACTCTAGTAATAACTTCACAGCACACTCCCTCTCTTTCTCTGAGCTTCCAATAAGACTATGTATGGCCAACCTAGTGATGCCCTCGTCAAGCATTATTTTCTATAAATATTTCGACATAATAACAGTCAGTCAGAGACTAGACTCCATAACCATCATAGAACTTTATTTTTCTGAAGTAATGTACCTTACATTGCAATGAATAAGCATCAAACCATTATAACAAAATGGAAAGCAGATTTTAGCTTGGAAATCCCAGAGCGAGATAAAGGAAAACATTTCGAAATCCATATACTTTACAAAAAGACACAAGTCAACCAATCATACAAGCTATTCAGATTCTAACTTAAATGAAAAACAGGGAAAGCTTAATGCACCCAAATTCCAACTTTTTGCCTATCACATTCTTCTCTACTCTCACCATAGGTAACAAAAAAAAGTATGCAAGAGCATGTTATGAAGTGCTAACCTTGCTTTCTTCATCCTTTGCCATGCTAAGCAAAGCATTAAGAGCTTTACCTCTCAAAACAGTCCCAATACTATTTGAAAAATTCTTTAGCAACTTAACAATCATCGCAACAACCCCAGAATTCTTAACTCGAAACCTATTCGAAGGATGTTCCTCCGATATATTATAAACCAGGTCCAATACCTTCTCAACGCCTTCCACCTCCACACTCTCCTTGCTCAGCTGCTCCACTGCGCCCTTCATCTGAATCTCAATATTCCTATTAACCCATTCCTCAATAGCACCCGCCAAACTGATATTCGGTTTCAACTCCAAGGACTTCAAAACCAGATCCGTTACCGGACAAGTTGGCTCTCTTCCATCATCCAAACACCTCTCAAACCAATACTCAATTGCGGTTCGCTCATAAGTCTGTGATGACTCTAACACAACAGGTTCCTTCATAACTTCCTTAGTTAATGGACACAAAAAATTCTTAAACGGTAAAATATGATCTTCTTCAAAATCACGGTCAACGCTTAACGTTGACATTCCTGGAACTAGTGACCAGTTATCTAAAATTGTTTCCAGGGAAACTAAAATCCGCCTAGCGGAAACGGAAGTTGAGTTTGATAAATCGGTTTTGAACAACTTAACTTGATTTATTAACTCACTGTAATTATCGGAATCAATTCCTAAACATCTCGTCAAATCCATTATAATCGCGTTTTGAACTGCTTTGCTTGTTTTCCTTCCTTCTCCTACTCTTTGTAGCGTACGGTGGACTCTCTCTTCATTTTCAGTAACCTAAATTGAAAAAGAAAAAGAAATTTGTCAAATTGAACAATATATATGGAGGGAAATAGAAGTTTTCTGGTGAGATGTTTATACGGTGAAATGAGACTGTTTCATGTCAAGGGAGAGATCGGAGATTTTTTTGCGGAGATCGGGCAGGTCATCCGAGAGGGAAGATTCGATCAAGGCGAGCCAGGAAGCGATGGCGGAGGAGTGTTGTTGGAGAGAAGAAGAGAGAGATTTGCAGTTGAGAAGGACGAAGATCTTGCTTCGCTGGCGTTAAGACGACACCGTTTCGACGGATTTGGAAAGATCTGAGGCGATTCCTTTGAGAGCTGTTTGAAGAGCCGGTGGGAGAGAGTCTGAGACGAGGAAGTGGTGATGGTTGAGGACGAACTGGAGCCTGGAAGCGAATGCCGCGAACCGACGGGGACTGTCGAAGGAGTCGGAGGAGGAATAGGAAGTGAGTTCCGAGAGGGAACGGTGGATGGACTCCGCAGCGACGGATGCCGTATAGTGTGGCGGTGGTGACGTCATTTCACGGCGAGCTTGACATTGAAGAAATCAAGAATTTGCTATTAGCAGGAAGGTTTGCACTTGCAAACAAAAAGTTATTGTTTGGCCTTTTCTAAGCTAAAAGGCTGATTCTGAAGCTTTTGTTTTGAAGGAGACTAGTCAATGTTTGACTTTGGGAAACGCAGACTTTCCCTCAATACCGTTAAATTCTGAAGATTTGTATGTAATTTTTATAGAAAAAAGGTCATGTCAAAATCTTTAACCGAATTAACCAAAAATAAGTTGACCTCGGTACCGAGAAAAGCACATTTAAAAAATTTGAGGATATATTAGAAGTGATTAAATTACAGTAAATGACCAAATTATAAAAAAAATACATAGTATATGACATTTTATACAATTTAACCATTATATATGTACATTGGCTTAATAGCTCTTTTTTTCCTCTTGTAGTTTAGTCTAAATCTTAGTTTGAGACTGACATTTTATTTGACTACTAATTTGTTTCACTTATATAATCATTAAAAAAAGGATGACGTGACCTGATCAAAGTTTGGCACAATGTAATGAAGGTAAAAAAAAAAAACAATCTAAAATATGTAGAAAGCTCAAAAAAAATCCTTAAATGCAAACAAAATCTCAAATTTCTCAAAATATATGTTTTGAATTTGTATTTTTACCAAAAATAGTAATTATGTTTAATTTATTTATAAAAAATAAAATCTAAAAAATCTTTAAATATATAAATTTATAAAAATTTAAAAATATGATTTTTTAAATGAAATTTTAATCTTTTACTTTTTAATGTAATCTACTATAATATAATTAATTACATTCTTAAAAAGTTGTATTCTATTAATTTATGGGGTTTAATGTAATTAATACTTATTCAAAGGGTTTAGGGTTTAATGATTTTAGGGATTTAGGCATTAGTGCTTATGGTTTTAAGGTTTTATGATTTTTAATGCAATTAATACTCCTCTAAAAGGGTTATAGTTTAGTTATGCTTTAAGGTTTTAGTGTTTAGAGTTTTATTATTCTATGGTTTTAGGAGTTTAGTGTTTATGGTCTAGAGTTTATAGTGTTAAAATTTAGGATTTAAGTTTTAATTATATAAAAAACCCTAAAGAATGGAATACAATTTTTTATGAATATAATTAATTATATTGTAGTAGATTCTATTAAAAAGCAAAACCCTCAAGAGTCAAGACTGCGTATAGTAAAACCTAAAAAAATTACGTAATCAAAGTTTGGCACAAATGCAATATAAGTAAAAAAAAACAATCTAAAATATGTAGATTAAAAAAAATCCTTATATGCAAAAAAAAAAATCTCTAATTTCTTAAAATAGCATATAAACATTCCAAATCAAATTATTTTATTATATATTAATTTATGTTACTAAATTTAAAATTAAAACACTAAACTCTAAATTAAAATAAGCAAATGAATGGAAAGGGATCGACACTATTAACGACATCTATGGTAGAAAAAACCGTTTAATTCATCCATAGAACAATTGGTCTTGTTGTTTATACGGATCAAATTTAAGTATGAAAGGAGGACAAAAACATATGTAGACTTAACAACCAAATTTATTTGACAACATTCCTCAATTGATATACAATATGTAAGCTCTAACATATCAATCAAATTATTCATTATTAGCATCGTTCGTTGGTGGCGCACCGACCAATATTATATTTGATTTTGATTTTGATTTTGATTTATTTAGACCCTTAATTTTAATTCATTTGAACTTTATCTCTCTTATTTTCTATTACTAAATTACACTTTATTTCTCTTGAGTTTAATTTTTGTTTCCGTCCATGACTCCAAAGTCCAAACAAAGATGATTAACATGAGAACTGGGATGTTTGAGATGCACGTAGGAATGGGCACAGGTCGAGTTTTTGGCCTACCTGAACCTGATTCAAAAATAAATACTATAAATCTAAACCGACCCGACTCGAACACATTCTTTATAAAATTCGATTCAACCCGAAAATAAATACATTAAACCCGATCTTGACTCTTCCTATGGAAAAAAATAATTTAGGGGCCTAATTGTAAAAAAATAATTTTAAGAGACTTAATCGTAAAAAATTATAATTTTAAAGACTAAATTGTAAATAAAATTTTAAGGACCTAATTACAAAATATATATATAAAGAGGGAGTATTATTATAAATATTCCTAAAAATTTTAAGAGAAATTACAGTCTCGGGTCGAGTTGGATATTTTCTACCTGGACCCAACCTGACCCGACCCGACATCACCATTAATGAAAACTCGACCCGACCGAACTCAATTTTTTAATTAAAAAATACAACTCGATCAGGCCGAAACCCGATCGAGTCAGGTAAAATGCACATCCCTAAATGCAGGTCAAAAACCAGCTACCTATAATATATATATATATATATATATATATATATATATATATATGAATTCAAATTACTCTACAGGGTTCTTTAAATTCAAATTAAGCTGAGCCCCAACAATTCTTTGCTCAGTCTAGTAAAACTTCCAAAAGCAATAAAAAATATTTATTAGGTAAATTATGCATATAGTCCCTTGATTTTAAGGCATCTTTTTAGTTGATTCGATCTACTATAAGAAGTTACAAATTAATCACTTGAGTTATTAAAAATTACAAAATGATCACAATCTGTTATGGAAAACTAACATGACAAATTGACAATTAATTAGAACGACATAATAACAAATTTAACCCTCAATATTTATACTTTATTTTAATTTGATCATAGTTCTAAAAATTAACCCTTAATATTATACAAATTGTTGGGGAAACTGGGTTATTTCCCACACGAACGTAGCTTCAAATATGAGTTGAAATGTCAAGATTCAAACAACCGAAATTTGTACAGCGGACAAACCCGTCAAACTATTGAATATTGTAATCCAATGAAAAACCCAATATTGAACAACCAGAATAAATAATGGAGAGACCACACAGGATTTACGAGGTTCGGCGAAATTTCGTCTACTCCTCGGCCACCACAACCGAATGATAACTTCACTATTACCAAAAAGGTACAAACAAATGGAATTCCTTCAAAATTCCCAAATACAACGAATGGGAGAAGAGAACTAAATGGGAGAGATGGTTTGAGATTTGGGATGATTTCAAATGGAAAAGTTGAGCTTCAAGGACTAAACTTATAAATATCCTAATAGTTTAGGGACCAAATAATAATTTTTCCATGCACCATTTAATATCAATTTAAATGGCTTGATTCAATTCAAGTTAAATGACATTGAAACATCTACGTTTCAAGCCACTGTTAACAAATCTCCACCTTGGCTTGAAATTCAACAAGCTTATCAGAATCTTCTTCAACTCCCCAAATAAAGTTATATTTTGCAGTGCCTCCAAATGCGCTCACGAGTGCCATACACCCGAAGGTGCTCAAACTCGCAGGATATTAATGAAGTTCAAACAATCATTGAACTTGATTGCTATTACCACCTTAGTCAACATATCTGTAGTATTTTTTGTTGTCGCAATCTTCTTCAAAGATCTTACGCACAAAGTGATACCTCACGTTGATGTGCTTGGTTCTCGAATGGTAGACTTGATTTTTCGCTAAGTTAATAGCACTCTAACTGTCACAATAGAGACTAATGTGAATTTGAACAACTCCCAAGGCTTCCAACAATTCGTTAAGCCAAATAGCCTCTTTAATAGCTTCTAAAACTGCCATGTACTCTGCCTTTGTAGTTGACAAAGCCACCGTAGACTATAAAGTAGACCTCTAACTTACTGGGGCTTTTGCTAGAGTAAACGGATACCCAGTAGTTGATCGACGCTTATCCAAATCACCAACATAGTCGAAATCAGTGTAACACCCCGGTTTTGGGCTTAGCGGTTTTGAGGTTTATTAGACGGTCTAGTGGACCGGGTTAGAGATTCGAGTCGAATTCGGGACCGTATATTTTTCGCAAGATAAAAATATGGAAAAATAGTTAAAAATCATCTTTTAATATATATTGATTTTTGGTGGAATCAATTTTAGAAAAAGGAATTTGGAAATATGACATTTTGGGTTAGTGACCAAAATGCGATTTTTGAAAACTATTTTAAAGTGACTAAAATCAAAAGGGTCAAATCCTTAGAATCCTTAAGGAGCTATTCTACCAAGTATTTGTTGGTGGTTTCTCTCTTTAATTAAATTATTTTAAACATGTGTTTTAAAAAGTTGTTAATAAGGATTAAATATCTAAAGTTAGTTATTAGCTTTTAAAAGAAATTTATGTAATTTTTTCCTAAACCTTTTATCTCAACTTCTTTTCTTCCAAACACTCAGAATTTCATCAAAATCCAGAGGTGAGAGACTCTTTTCACTCAGGTTATTGATTTTAATTTGATTCTTTAACTTTGTTTTGCAAAATCTTATTGAAATTTTATGTTTTCTTAGCTTTAAACAAGACAATTGAGGGATAAATCACATAACAGGGGTAAGGTCCATGATCTCCTCTGTTAAATGGTTCTTTATTGATATTCCTAAGTATTTGATCCTTGATTTGCAAGTTGCAATGTGATTTTAATGGTCTATCAATATTTAATTGAGTTACTCTCTCCGTCCCACCAAAAACGTTCATTGTTGACTTTTCACGTAGTTTTAGAAAGAAAAATTTGTGTAAGAAAGATGATGTAAAATAATTGAAACAACAATTTTATCCTTGAAAAGTTGAATTTTGTTTTGTTGGGAAACTAAAAAAGGGGTATAAAGGCAAATGTGCCTTTTAAAAGTTGTTGATTTTTTCAATGAGACATTTTAAGTGGGACAATTTTAAAACACAAAAGGGACATATTGAGTGGGACAAAAGAAGTATTTTTGGAAATATTGATAAAACATAGTGATTTTCGAAGTGGATCTGATTTCCAGTATTTGAGATGGATTAATATATGTCTTGGATGTGTTTTGATGTTGATAAGTTGTTTGTATCAATAGAATCCTGAAACTCTTGAATCTCTAATTATTTAGGTTGCTAGTTTTGAGTTATTGAGAAGATAATCGAGTTTAATCTTTGCTAGAGGTAAATGGATGTTAGGAAAGGGTTTTTGGATGTTGTTAGATGTTGGTTGATGGGTTGAATTGTTGTTTTATGGCTGGGTTAAGTTTAAAAAACATTTGGTGATGATTTCGGTATGTTTCAGATGGTTTTTGAGTGGGGAACTTGGGAGTTGCGGGAGATTGTTGTTAGGCAATGGTATGAATGCATTTTAATGCATTTATCCTCTGGTTTTATTTGTTTAAAATAGGGGATAATCAAGACGACGAAGCTTGACGTTGTTTGGTTGCATGTCGGGGACTTATTTCGCATTGGCAAGGAAGACGAGGTGTAACGGTGAGTGGAAACTGGGTTTTAATGCTTTACAAAGGTTTGTAAAGGTTGTTGGGAGTTTAGGGTAAGCGTGAAACGCTTACCTAATCTCGGAAGTAAGTTTCCCTTATTTTTTGCTTTTGAATATCGGCTTGGATATGAGCATGTTGGTTGCATATTTTGGTGATAAACATGGCATGATTTACTTATTGGATATGCATGATTTTGAGTACATATGCAATGGATTAAAGGTATATTAAATGCTATTGAGCATTGGTTTTCATTCTGGTTGGGAATAGTGTTATTGCATTAGCAATGAGATTTGCATATGTGGTGTTTATGAAATGCATTGTAAAACAATAATTAAATGGTTTTGTAAGTGATATATTGGCTATGTGACAAGGTAAGAAAACAATTGGATATAGTTGGCATGCCATAGGATTAAAAGTGCACTGTAAAATATGAAAAAAATCGATCGTGGCCATAGGTTCTTGAGATATGGCAGTGTAACAAAGCCACTCTGACTGTTGGGACCTCATTTGGGGCATTCGGTTAAACTAGGCAACCCAAATTGATGGTGATCTTACGGTTTAACTAGGCAAGGTCGGTACACTTGCGGTTTAACTAGGCAAGGGTGAAATCTCGCGGTTTAACTAGGCGAGGGTGTCAAATCTTACGCTTTAACTAGGCAAGGTTTAAGATATCATGTGGTTTAACTAGGCATGGTATGGGAGATCCGTGTATCCGATATGTATAGGATAGAGGTAGTCTATCTGGGTCACTATAAATGGCAATATATGTGAAAGTTCATGTGTTTGAACCTTGTTCATAATGCTTTGAGATTTAAGCATGGTTTGTTTTAAATGCTTTGGGATTTAAGCATGGATTGTATATGATGCTATATAAAGATTATTATATTTTGATTCAGTTGGAATCATGAAAAAATGCTTTGGTTGTAAGCATGTTTTGGGAAAAGCAAGCATGTGGTTTTTAAATGGTTTCTTTTAAGTGCATCATTGTTTATGAGCATCCTCATTAAGCATGTGTGCTTACGCTCTCTTTTTTCTAATGATGCAGAGCATTAAAGTTCGGGGCAACGAAGGCAAGGTTTACAAGGATCTAAGAGATAAACTACTTTTGAGTATGAACTCGGTTTTATGTTTTCGGTTAATAAGGCAATGTGTTCACCATGGTTTCGGGGGTTGTAAATTCGTTGCATTATGGTTATTTAGAATGACTCTATGCTGGTTTTTAATGATGGTTTTATGTTGCTCAGCTTGAGGTTATCTCTTGCCTATAGTTGAGGTTGAATAGATGTTTAGGTATGCATCTAGAGTTTCTTGTGGGTTGCCATGTTGTGTTGGTTTGACCAAGTTTAGTATGCTATGTTAAGTGTGCTGGCATGATGCTTATGCTGGGAATGGCCTAATTGTGCATTTTGGTATGTTTGGCAAAGTGGTCTTGGAAACATGCCTCTAGAGTGGTCATTTGGAAGCTTGATGTTGTTTTGCTTACCTAATCTTGGTATAAATGTTAGGTTATGTCTATTGAAGTGTGGATATGCATGTTTGAAAGTTGTTAGGAGTCAAACGCATCTAGAAATGTATGAGAAACCAGCAAATCTTGACATTACAGGCCCAGACATACCGATACGCGAGGGACCGTATCAGTACAGCTAGGCAATTAAGGCCAATGCGTTTCGGTACAAGCTGAGGTGTTTCGGTACAAGCAGGCAATCAAGGCCAGAGTGTATCGAAACTGGCAGGGTCGTTTTGGTATGCTTAGTGGTCACTGGAATTCTATTTTTTTAGGACGAGGTAGCGTACCGAAACACCAAGGTACCGTATCGGCACGATGAGAAATAATTTTAAACTTGAGGTAGCGTACCGATACGAGCATCACCGTATCGAAACGATGTGTTCACAACAATATCGATACGGGTATCAGCGTATCGATACGGATGTCGTTAAATCTATTAATGTCATGGAAGAGTAGTTCTGTTTTTTTTGTTTTAGTCCCTGAATCTTGTTTTGTCAATTATTTGAGCATGGATGATCGTTTGAAGTTGATTTTTGAAATATAAGCATGAAATGAACATAATTAAAGGTTGGTAACTTAAAAAGTGGAAAAGTCCTTCTACATTGCTAAATTTATGCTTCGGTCCCTAATTTGTGCTGTAGCCAATTAGATATCGTTACGATGCTCGATTGAGATGAGTGCTCACCTGTGAACTGTATGATCATGTAAGAAGGCATTAATGCATTTAGACAATACAAAACAGAGAGACGTGTTTTAGGTTTAATCTTCCCAGTTTACTTCGATAAACCTAATGTAGCTTGCTCGATTCGGTCTTGTGACTAGGTCAGGTCGAGGGGTTACATTTATTGGTATCAGAGCCTAGTTTGTGAAAAGTTGGGATGTTGTTGTTTGATTAGCTAATGCTGTTTGAACTGCACGGTGATTGTGTATATGTTCGGTGTTTGTTTAATGATCTGTTGGGGTATGTTTGGGAACACATTGCCTATTACCGAGGATTTTAAATGCGTTTTAAAGTTAACTTGGATCCTTTACTTGACGCTAGCCTAACTCTAATGTGTTTTGATGCTTTGTTAGCATGGCTCGATGTGAGACTCGATCTATGGCTAATACTGCTAGGGTTGGGCAGAATAACGGGACAGAAGAGAATCTCCCTCATATTTTACCTCTTTCTCCTCCAGTGGTTCCTCTAGTTGATGTTGGGGCGGGTGAAGCACCCCAGGTTCACCAAGTGCCTGTATATGTTGATTTGACTCTATTAATTCACGTGATAACGTGAGCTTTTCAGGCAACGATGGCTGGAGTGCAGGCACAGACACCGTCACCTATTGTGGTGGCAAATCAAGGTCTACCCTTGGAGCGTTTGAGGAGTTTCAAGGTTTAAGCCCTGAGACAGCCAAAGGTTGGCTGGAAAAGACGGTTCGCATCATGAATCAGATGTGATATAACGAGGAGCGAAAGTTGGGTTGCACTGTATCTCTGCTACAGAGGGATGCATATCATTGGTGGGTGACCATAATTGTTGGCGTTCCTGAGGCGGACGTTACTTGGGAGTTCTTTCGGAGAGCTTTCAAGAGAAAATATCTTGGTACCTAGTATTTGGATATGAAGAAGCGCGAGTTTATGTCGCTATCTCAGGGAGGCATGTCTGTTGCGGAATACGAGGTGAAGTTTGTCCGGCTGAATCAGTATACTTCAAAGTTAGTTCCAGATGACCAGCAAAAATGCGATAGGTTCCGATATAGTCTTGTAAAGGATATTAAGACGTATCTTTTGGCTGTAGATTACACTGATTTCGATGTATTGGTCAATCAGGCCAAAGATATCGAGCAGTCATTTGGTGCACCAGTTTAGGCTGCATGTATGAACTTGGGTAAAAGGATGGCTGAATCTAGCTATTCTGGGAGGCAGAATAGGAGGTTCAGGAATAAGAGGCATAAGCCAGATCACAGGCGTGGTGGTAGTGTTGGCCAGGGTGCTTAAGGAGCTCGTGTTACACTAGAGTGTGAGCGATGTGGTAGGCGCCATGCGGGTATGTGCTGGGGTAATGCTGGAGCTTGTTGGATTTGTGGTTCATCTAATCACTTAAAGCGTGATTGTCCTCGGGCTGCTAGGGATGCACCAGCTCAGGTTGCTGTACCTGCTAGGGGCCGAGGCCGTGGCAAGGGTAATTTTTAGAGGATCAAAGATGGTCAGAGAGGTGTGGCTCATGCTGCAGCGGTGAGACCTGAAGGTGGTGGACCGGCTTGGGTCTTTACTCACTGTGAGGGTCATAATAACACGGATGCGATCGCAGGTACTTTTACTTTGCAATCCATGTCATTGTTATATTTGAGTAATTCAGGTTTTACGCATTCATATATCTTGAATGAACATGCATCTGTGCTGAATGTTCCTGTTAAGATCTTAGATGATGGTATGTTAGTCACAAGTTTCTTTGGGGAGACGGTTACAACAAGAATATTGTATCGGCGTTGTCCTTTGGTGGTGCAAGGTTATGAGTTTGCCGCGGATCTAATAGAATTGCAATTCCATGGTTTTGATACCATTTTGGGTATGGATTGGTTGAGTGAGCATAGAGTAGTTGTGTATTGTGAATCCAAGAAGATTTCCTTGAGGTTGGCCGACGACTATGAAGTTGTGGTGGTTGGCGAGAATGTTAAGTTCTTGTCCAACATGGTTTCGGCTGTTAGAGCGGTGAAGATGATGTTTGATGGCTGTCAAGCTTATTTGGCTATTGTTATGAATCTGGAAGCCAAGGGTGTTCGAGTGTAAGACATTCGGACCGTTTATGACTTTTCTGAGGTTTTTTCTGAAGAGTTACCGGGTTTACCTCCAGATAGAGATGTAGAGTTTCGTATTGAGAGATATGAGGGTACAACACCGGTGTTTATTGCTCCTTATAGGATGGCACCGAAAGAATTGAAGGAGTTGAAGTCACAGCTTTAGGAGTTGTTAGACCATGGGTTCATTCGACCAAGTGTTTCTCAGTGGGGTGCTCATGTTCTCTTCATGAAAATAAAGGATGGTACGATGCATATGTGTATTAATTATCGTCAGTTGAACAAGTTGACGGTAAAGAACAGGTACGCGTTGCCTCAAATCAATGACTTGTTCGATCAGTTTCGTGGAGCGGCGGTGTTTTCCAAGATAGATTTAAGATCAGGGTATTACCAGTTGAAGGTTAAGGACGTAGATGTGCATAAAACCGTATTCCGTACGAGGTATGGCCATTATGAGTTTTTGGTCATGCCTTTCGGTTTGACAAATGCCCCAGCTGCGTTTATGGACATGATGAATAGAGTGTTTCATGAGTATCTTGATTAGTTCGACATTTGCAGTTAGTGTTACAAGTGTTGAAGGATAATCAGTTATACGCTAAGTTGAGCAAGTGCGAATTTTGGCTTAAGAAAGTGACATTCCTTGGTTATGTGGTTTTCGCGTAGGATATTCGTGTTGATCCACAGAAGATTGAGGTTATTCTCAATTAGAGGCCACCTAAGTCTGTATCGGAGGTGTGTAGTTTTCTTGGGTTGGCTGGTTATTATCGTCGTTTCATTAAGGGGTTATCGAGTATTACATCACCGTTGACCAAGTTGTTGCAGAAGAATGTTCCTTATGGGTGGACGGAGAAGTAACAACACAATTTTGAGAAGCTGGAGGAAGTTCTGACACATGCTCCTGTGTTGATTCAGCTTGAATTTGGGAAGGAGTTTGTGGTTTATAGCGATGCATCGTATGTTGGCTTAGGTTGTGTGCTGATGCAGGATGGGAAGGTTGTGGCATTTGCATTGAGGCAGTTGAAAGTTCATGAGCGCAATTATCCAACTCATGATTTGGAGCTTGTGGTCGTGGTTTTTGCTTTAAAAATTTGGCGACATTACCTCTATAGTGAGAAGTGTGTGATCTTTACATATCACAAGAGCTTGAAGTATTTGATGCCCTAGAAAGATTTGAATCTTAGGTAACGTAGATGGTTGGAGTTGCTTAAGGATTACGACTTGACAATTGAGTATCATCCTAGTAAAGCCAATGTAGTGGCGGATGCATTAAGTCGTAAGGTTGCGGTTGAGCTTCGAGCTATGTTTGCAAGGTTGAGTGTGATGCGAGAGGGCGGTTTGCTAGCTGAATTTCAAGTTAAGCCTACGTTATCACAATTGATTAAAGCTAAGCAATCGTACGATGATTCGTTGGTTGAGCATGTTAAGGACATAGAGGATGGTAATCCGACGGAATATCATTTTGGTGATGATAGAGTTTTGTGTTTCAAAGGTCGAATAGTGGTGCCGCATGATCCGGAGTTGAGGTACACTATCTTGATGGAGGCACACTCTAGTCCTTTTGCTATGCATCCTGGTATTATTAAGATGTATCGTGATTTGAAGAAGACATACTACTGGGTTGGGTTGAAAAAGAATGTGGCTGAGTTTGTTTCCAAGTACATAGTGTGTTAGCGAGTCAAGACTCAACATCAATTTCCATTCGGGTTGTTACAACCATTGAAAATTCCGGAGTGGAAATGAGAGAGAATCGCTATGGATTTTGTAACAGGTTTGCTGTTGACACCGGCTAAGAAGGATTCTATTTGAGTGATTGTTTACCGGTTCACAAAGTGTGCACATTTCATGCCAGTGCATACCACGTACACCTTGGACAAGTTGGCAGATTTGTATATAGTTGAGGTTGTACGCTTGCATGGTGTACCTAAATCCATTGTTTTGGATAGCGATTCGAGGTTTATGGTAAGGTTTTGGAAGAGTTTGCACCAGACCTTGGGTTTGAGGTTGAGTTTTAGCACCGCGTATCATCCTCAGTCGGATGGGCAGTCTGAGAGGGTTATCCAAGTTTTGGAGGATATGCTGAGATGTTGTATTATAGAGTTCTAAGGAATCTGGGAGAAGCATTTACCTTTAGTTGAGTTTGCTTACAATAACAGTTATCAGGCAAGTATACAAATGACACCTTATAAGGCGTTATATGGCCAGAGATGTCGTACGCCCTTATGTTGGGCTGAGGTGGGGGAAAAGCATGTTACCCTACCGGATGTGTTGAAAGACTCAGATGAGAAAGTTAAGCTTGTATGCGATCGGTTGAAAGCGGCTACGACTAGGCTAGGTCGAGGGGGTTACAATCAGCATATCCAACCACAAATTGACCAAGTTCTTCATCATGCTCAAAAACTAAACCAACATCTACGGTTTGTTGGTGATACCGTATAATCCATTTCACAGCTTGCCAATGACATTTTCTAGAATCATGCATATACCTGCTCACAACTTCAACTGCTTGTGAAATGTTAGGCCGCGTACACACCATCGCATACATCAAGCTCCATACTGATTAGCATATGGAAATTTTGCCATATATTCTCTCTCTTCATCAGTTTTAGGAGATAACTGAGAACTAAGTTTCAAATGAAAAGCAAGTGGGGTACTTACATGTTTTGTGTTTTCATTTATGCCAAAACATTGTAATACCTTTTTTCAGATATTGTTTCTGAGCCAAACAAAACTTGCCCCTCCATCTGTCTCTACTTATCTCCATACCGATAATCTTTTTGGCCTTACCTAGATCCTTCATCTAGAACTCTTGATTCAATTGATCCTTTAATTTTTCTATCTCTTATATACTCTTTAGAGCGATCAATATATCATCAACATACAATAAGAGATAAATGAATGATTCATCTTGTAGCTTTTGCAAATACATGCAATGGTTATATTTACTTCTTGTGTACCGTTGTCTCTTCATAAAGCTATCAAATTATTTTTACCACTGTCTCAGAGATTTCTTCAATCCATATAGCAATTTGTTAAGCTTAAAAACCCAATTCTCACCACCAGCATCCTTGTATCCTTCTGGCTGATTCATAGATCTCCTATTTCAAATCACTGTGCAAGAAAGCCGTCTTTACATTGAGTTGAGCTAGCTCTAAATTTAACTGTACTACCAAGGCCAACAATATTCTAATAGTGGAATGCATTACAACAGGGGAAAATACTTTATTGTAGTCTATTCCTTCATTTTGTGGTAGTCTTTAGCTACCAATCTTGCCTTGTAGTGAATATCTTTCTTGCTGAGAGATCCGTTTTTCTTCGCTAATACCCACTTGCATCCAATTGCCCTTTTACCTTTCGATAAATATACTAAATCCCAGGTGTTGTTCTTCTAGAGAGATTGTATTTATTCATCTATGGCGCTTTTCCACTTGTCACTATCTAAGCTTTGCATTGTTTTTTGATAAGTGACAGAAATATCATCATCAACAACTGGAAGGGCATAGGCCACCATATCTATAAACCGAGCATGTCTATGAATTTTTCTCTTTGGCTTTTTAACTGCAAGTAATTCTAGTGTCTCTAATGGTTCTTGGGTTTGAACCTCTTCTTCTTCTTCTTCTTATTCCTATATTATAGTTGGAGAATCAATAACATCAATTGCTAGTACAATCATCGTCCGTTGAAGCTTCACTTGCTCTAGAGTACTACTCATATGAACATCTCTATTTGTTATGTTTTTCAACATGGCAGATTCATCAAAGGTAACATCTCTACTACAGATTATCTTCATTGTGTCTAAGCACCAAAGACGAAATCTCTTTATTACGTGGGTGATCCCCATAAAGAGAGCCTTCTTTGTTCTAGGATCAAGCTTTGACTTCTTCATATGATAGTACGCAATGGATCCAAATACATGTAAAAAAATTGTAATTTGTAGCTGATTTTTCATATTATACCTCCAATAGTGTTTTTTCTCTAATCGCCGATGATGGTAGATGATTAATACGATGACCAACGTATGTCATAGACTCAGCTCAAAATGGTTTGCCCAACCCAGCATTGGACAACATACATCAAACTTTTTCAAGTAGTGTTCGATTCATACGCTCTGACACCCCATTCTATTGTGGTGTATGTCTAACAGTGAAGTGTCGAACAATACCATGCTCTTAGAAAACATCAAAGAGTGGACCACTTTTATATTTTTTTAATTATCCATTCTAAGCTATTTTATCTTTTTGCCAGTCTAGTTCTTGATCATATTTTTCCACTTTAGGAAAATTTTTAGCATTTCATCTTTAGACTCCATTGTATACACTCAAACTTTTCTAGGAAGTCATCAACAAAATTTACAAAATTAGTATTTTTCTCTCAACGATGCTATTTTGGAAGGACCGCATACATTTGAGTGAACATAATCCAAAATACCTTTCGTATTATGGATAGTGGTGCCGAATTTCACTATCTTCTGCTTTTTCAAAACACAATGCTTGTAAAAATTTAACTTGCAAGCCTTTGCACCTTTTAGCAATCCTTGCTTTACCAGAATTTGCAAGGATTTCTCACCTGTGTGTCCCAACCGCATATGCTACAACAAGGTTGAATCCAATCTGTCTCTCTTAGAAGCTGCTACTACTGCTCCAATAACTTTACTACCTTGGTAGCAATACAAGTAATTTTTTTGATGCCTTTCATTATCACCAATGCTCCAGATGTGACTTTTAAAACTATATTTCTTTTAGTGATGACTAATCTTTTAGATTCTAAGGCTTCTAACGAGAT
Organism: Hibiscus mutabilis; assembly: GCA_019671005.1. NCBI lineage: Eukaryota > Viridiplantae > Streptophyta > Magnoliopsida > Malvales > Malvaceae > Hibiscus > Hibiscus mutabilis. The sequence continues at coordinate 5,459,091 of CM033724.1, forward strand.
AAGATTCTTCTTCAAACTGGGTACATATTGAACATCAGTTAAAACTCTGGTTGATCCATCTTGATTCTTCTATCTAATTGAACCTATCCCAACAATTTTACATGCATTGTCATTGCCTATATAAACAACTCCTCTATTTAGTTCTACTAAATCAGAGAACCACTCCTGATTAGGGGACATATGATAGGAGCAACCTGAATCCAATATCCACTTATCTGAATAGAATGTTGATGGTGAAAGAACCAATGATATTTCAGAGTCACTAGTATCATACTCTGCAACACATGCATCTTGAGTAAATTTTCCTTTCTTCTTCAGCTTCGGGAAATCTTTCTTCCAATAACCTTTCTCATGACAAAAGGCACATTCATCTTTTCCAAGTTTAAACTTCGACTTTGATCTCCCTTTCCACTTTGACTTTTGGCTTTTTGAGCGACCTCTTGCAACCATAGCCTCAGCTACATTATACTTGCTCTCCATTTTAATTTTTTCTGAGCTTGTAACTATACAAAGCAGCAGTTACATCTTTAAATGATACTTTATCTTTTTCATGAAGTAACGTTGTTTCCATGTGCTCAAAATCATCTAAAAGTGATGGCAATAACATTGAAGCCAAATCATTATTTTTAAAAGTTTCATCCATGCCCAATAAGTCTAACACTAACTCATTAAAGGCAGTGATGTGTTCATTCATACTGGTGCCTGGTTGATAGTCAAATCTAAACAATCTTTTCTTCATGTAAAGACAATTCTGATGGCTTTTCTTTAGAAACTTTTCCTCTAATGCTTTTCACAGCTTGCATGCAGAAGTTTCATTCTTGTAGACATACTTCTGCTCCCTGGAAAGACAATATCAAATCGTACTATACGCCACACAATTGATTATTTTCCAATCTTTCTCTATCATATCTACGAGTTTTTCTTCCTCAATGGCAATATCTAGACCTTGTTGAAATAAAGCATCTAGAACCCCACATTGCCACATGCCAAAATGATCGGATCCATCGAACAGCTCTACGGAGAAGCTTGCATTTGAATTCATCCTTCTTACAGGTATAGAGGATGAGCATGATGCCCCATCTGACCCATTTTTTTGCCATGGCAACATATAATATTCAACGACATGAATCAGATACTGAGAACACTACACCAGGTAAGTTCTCAGAAAATAGAGGTAGATCACATGGATCGCTTAAATACTAAGTCTTTCCTAGCCAGAACTTTCCTAGACATGCACTGTCACAAGACCACACTTCTTTGCAGTAACCGAGCAAACCAGGATAACCTTCACCGAAGCTCTAATACCAATTTTTAGGGAAACCTAGTTATTTCCCACACAAACATAGCTTCAAATCTGAGTTGAAATGTCAAGATCAAAACTACCAAAATTTGCACAGCGGACAAACCCATTAAACTATTGACTATTGTAATCCAATGAAAACCCAATATTAAACAACTAGAATAAATAATATAGAGAACAAACAGGATTTACGAGGTTCGACAAAATGCCATCTACTCCTTAGGCACCACCACTGGATGATAACTTCACTATCACCAAAAAAGGTACAAACAAATAGAATTCTTTTAGAATTCCCAAATACAACAAATGGGAGAAAAGAACTAAATGGGAGAGAGTTTGGGATTTGGGATGATTTCAAATGGAAAAGTTGAGGCTCATTTATAATTGAGCTCCAAGGACTAAACTTATAAATATCCTAATAGTTCAGAGACCAAATAATAATGTTCCCATAAATCATTTATTATCAATTTAAATGTCTTCATTTAATTCAAGTTAAATGACATTGAAACATCTAAGTTTCAAGCCACTTTTAACACAAATTTAATCTCTACGGACCTATTTTCGGTATTTTTTTCACGCCTCATCCTTCACACTATTAAAACCTTTCCCCCCTTAATTCATTTCATTACATTCTAAAAAATATTTTCCCATCCAAATTGTAGCCATGCTCCTTGGTAAAAGCTGACACTGCATTTAACAATCCAGTATACTTAATTGGAACCTTTTTAACACTATATTCAACAAGACTCAAAAGAGACAACCAAATAAGCTCAAGTTCAAAATCCCCCAAACCCTATTTTCTGGCTCAAGCTGGTTGTTGTTGTTCGTGAATCTGGCTGTAATTTTTCCTAATCCCTCTCGAGTTCCTCACCCACCTGGTTTTTCTTAGTTGGCTTGGAGTTTGATTTCGGAGGTGAGTCTGTTTTGGTGCTGCTAAGTTTCGGTTTTGAGTTTTATCTCTTTGTTTTGGTTCTCTGAAGCTAAGAAGGTCTGGGCTTTCTTTCATTCGTTGAGGACAGTAACTTACCGTGTTTCTTAGGTGCTGGTTTTTTCCCTCTATTATTTTTTGGCCTAAGCCAAAAATACTCTTAATGTTTGATTAAATTGTCATTTTAGCCCATATTTTTTAAAGCAATTTAGCCTTTTACGTTTCATTTTGAGTAAAATGATCTCTTTACGGATGAAAACTGTTAGTCAACCAACAGTAAATTGCTTGAAATGACGTGATAAACCTATATAAAATATAATTTTAAAAATTGTATAAAATATAAAATATTTTTTCTTCTGACGTGTCATTCTGTTAAGTTATTTCAAGTTATTTATCGTTAGTTGACTAATAGTTTTCATCTGTAGAGGGGCCATTTTGACCAAAACGGTAAGTTTTAAATTGCTTAAAAAAATAAGAGCTAAAATACTATTTAGTCAAACGTTAGGGTATTTTTTGGCATCATGCTTTCTTTTTTCAGAATCTTTCTTTTGTTTATGTTCTTCTGGGATTTGTTCTGCTGTTCTTGCTCTTGCTTTTTCGATTTGATGTTGGTTTTGTAGCTGGTTCTCTTTTGATATTTGGGCTTCCAATTTTTTCCTAATTTGCTTTGAGGAGGTGTCGTCTTTGACTGTGTCTAGTTTGTTCTTGTGTTTATGGCTATCGTTTTGTGGAATATTAGAGTTTTAGAACAAGAAGACTCAGTTAGAGATTTAAAACATACTGCCTCGAATTATCGCCCTAGTATTGTCTTCCTAAGTGAAATCAAACAAAAATATTCATATATGAAGAAAAATAGAACCAAAATGAAGTTTGATTCTAGCTTCTATATGGACCCAATCAAAATCGCTGGAGATTTAGTTCCATGGTGGTCGTTTCATGCTAGCTTTTCTATTTTTACAAGTGGGAAGAATATGAATATCCAAGGGATAGAGACTAGAAAGGTTGAGGAATCGGTGAAGTGCGGGATAGTGACTAGAAAGATTGAAGAATTGGTGAAGCGCATGACCAAAAAAAGATAGGGCCAGAATTTCAAAAATTTTCGGATCGTTCAAGGATCCTATTGGCGCAATCAGAGCTTTGTTTTCTTTGCGTGTTGAGGAGGTAGGTTCAAAGTTTGAAGAGAAATGTGACGGGGCTTACTTTCAAGCTGTTAACTCGGTTATTTTTTTGCCAAGGCTGTTGGGTTTTCATAGGTAATAAAATAATCTAATCATGCATATAAACGTAGCGGAAAAAATATTTTATAAAGAATTTTTAGGATCTCATGCAATCATATTAATGTACGAAGAGAAAATAAAAAATTACCTTAATTTTGATTCAAGAATCCGGTTGTGTTGAGGTGCTGCTTTTTCTGAAAAAAGACCGCCCTTTACAAGTATCTACACGCGAATGGACGGCGAACTACTATCAAAATGCTAGTTCCAATCAAGATTTCGAAAATCTAGTATTTGTAGTTTTGGTGGCTATTTTGAAATCCCTAGATCAGTCACAAAACCCTTGGCATACATATATATATATATCACTTGAATAGGGTTAGGTTGAGTTTACTATTATAATTTAATTAAAATTCTTTTTAAATAAATTATAATTTAAAATGAATTCTTTTATCTTATAAAGAATTCAAATTCAACCAACTCTAAATAAAGTAATTTATTTAATAATATTATTTATTTAAAATAAATAAATAATATATTCTAAAATAGATTCCTTATCTAATAAGAAATTTAAATTCAATAAAATCTAGATAATGAGATTATTTGATAATATTATTTATTTATATTATTTTCAAAAAAATAATAAAATAAATAAGATATTCTATTATGAATTTAACCTTTTAAATTCGAATAAATAATCTCTAATAATATAATTTAAAATAATCGCATTATCTTAAATTTATTATTGAGAGTAATAACCACACTCATTCTTATCCATTCTTAGTGTGCAACCCTATAGGTTCATTTAACGTTGGTAGTAGATAAAATCACATTTTATTCTACAAGTCATAAGTGGCCTCTAGCAAGACATTATGACTATCCAAGTTAAATGAAAAGCTCATAGTCCGAGACAACCTTAATTCAGTTTATGTCATAATCCTTTTATCTCACGATATCTTGATAGAATATAAGGCATGAGAAATGTTAACCTTATATCGTTCTATCTTTAGTTTCTCGATGCTCAATTGAACTGACTAACAAATAACATTGATCTCTATCAACTTATTTGAGCACGTCCATGCATTTCTCAGTCTCAATCATCGAGGGGCCCAAAGATATCTCTCTTATGTTAAGAGGGATAAATTTCATCTTAATCACTCACATCTCACTGCATGATTCCTTATTATGTTCAAGCATAACCTTTATAAACGTCCGATTAAAAACGATGTTCGACTATGTCAAAACATAATAGTTATCATGTTGAGAACCGTAGCAATTTCAGGTTTAAGGATCTAATGTCATAACTGCTTGAAGATTAATATATAACTTTAATCCGTGTATTAATCTTAAGACGAGTCGATCTTAATGTTTGTTCTCAACAAATACATATATGAATTTGATTTGAATCTCATTTACATATTCTTCTTATGAATATCTATCAAACTTCATACTAATCTTATTTTATTATTGTTCTCACAATAATAACTAATTAGGGATATTTAAAATAATAATATTTAAAGATACAAAAACATACAAACTTATCATAATAATAAATTTAATAATCAAAATATCATGTCCATACAACAGACCTTATGACACTATCGCTAACAAAGGCAAGATAAAGCTGTCATCGTTATTAATGTTTCCTGTCCATTTCCTTTTATTTGTGACGAGAGTGGAAAATAGTTGATTAATGATTTTGGTGATAGACCTTTTTCCTCTTTTAATCTCTCTAAGGCCATCAAATTGGCTGAACTTGGCTGCATCTCACCTTTTAAATTTTACCCCCATGCTAGTAACAATTTCGATTTTGAAAGGTGTTCTGAACCCTGCCCTCATATGCTTTCCCGAGACCATCGACCACCACTCAAGCCTTCTTTTTCTACGGGTTCACATTTACTTATCATCCAACGTGGCATGCCTTGTTTCGCTGATGTTTTCTTCTCTGTCCATCTCCTTGTTCCAGAGCAGGAGTGTTGGATATAAAAGGGGGAGATCTCATCTCTTTATAGCTCATGATCAGTTATGTCGAGCTTTATCGCTTCCTGCCTCTTTCGTATTTGAGGAAGTCTCAGCAAACTGTCTAATGATTAGGTCCTTATTGATTTTTAATGAGGAGGCCTCTCTTCGACTTTGGTGCTCTCTTAGATACGGTTTTCTGAACAAGATTTCTTCAAAGCCATCAAAGAGCCATAAAAGCAGTTTTATCTATGAAAAGGTATCGTGGTTTTTTCTGTCTGTGGCCCCATGGGTCAACCGTTCTCACCGTTTGAAGGTTGCGGACGTGATTTTCTGCTCGGGATGTCTTGGCTGTGGTCGTCCTTCCCTTCAGTGTGTTTTGAGACTTGGTTCTTTATGGACCTTGTTTCCTCCTTTGAAAGGTCACTCGACTTTGTTCAGAGCTCATTGGGCTTCTTTCCTTCTTGGTTCTAATCGTTTCGTTGGGATATTTTATTTTCGTTTCGTTAGGGGAGCCTTTCTCAGACCTTTGAGCTTTCCGGAAGTGATTGGCTCGCCATTAGGATTTGAAGCTCCCTCAAGCCTTTGGCTCTTTTACCTCGACTTTTCTGTGGATGTTTTTCCAATGTTTTCTTGTTCTTACGCATACTGTGTGTGCCTTGTTCTTGAGCCATCTTGTTGGCTTTGTCTCTCGGGGGTCTGTTCTGGGTTTGTTTCCATCGATGTATGGTGTTTTTCTCCTTTAATTGATGAATGATATCGGTTGTTATGGCCAAAAAAAAAAAAAAATCAATAAGACTCCATTTTCATCCCCTTGAGGAAAAAAAAAATAAGTCGTGCAAATTGGAAAAAGAAAATAAAACGTTGCAGAGAAACAATTATTTTATAGAAATTTTAGCCCAATAATTGTTCATCGAGATTTTAACCCAAGAATTGTTAATCTTTTACCACAAATTCTTTAAATTCTTAACATAAACTAACCACAAGTATTCAGGTAAACTATATATATCAAAATCTTACAAGAATCTAAACAACACAATTTCATTATAAAAGATTACACTGTAGTCATTCAACAACTCTTTGTTTCTCTTCCACTTATATTACATTAATTATTTTTTTAAAAATAAAATATAAGAGTTTGAATTATAGTCAAAAACCCAATAATTTAAGAGTTTCAACAATCTAGGTCTCCATCTTAATTCGAATTCAAACAATTTTGTCTAAAATATAGGATAAAATTTAGCAAGAGTTAAAAATAAAAAGAAAAATTCTATAACGGACGATGCACACCACTAAACATCAATACACCTCTGAATACCATTACTTTTTAATGATTTTTAAATAATTATTAAAAATTTCAGACTCCACGTGCAATTAATTATTTTTTAAAATAAAATTAAAAGAATTATTCCATGAACCATTCTCACAATCTCATCTATGATCCTACCTAATTAAATAAACTCACGCCATCTTTATTTTCCACGTAATATTTTCTTATAAATTAAAATTTACAAATCATATTCTTTCTCCTCATACCTCATATGCTAAAAAAGGGAGACCCCATATCCAAACTACAACATCAATCAGAAGCTACTTACAATGAAGCAAACAAGAGAAATTGTAGATTTTGCTTATAACCCTAAATTAGGACATTTATTGTAAATGATAACACCATAAATATCAATGAACAAAATGCCATCAGGGTCGTCCCTGGACCAAGGCAATAGGGGCACCCGCCCAAGGCCAACGTCCAAAAAAATTAAAAGTGTAGTTCTTAATTCTTATGGGTGGATAAAAAAAAGAACACAATGATGAACATATATATATATATATATATATATATAAAAATTTCGAGGGACCCAATAATAAGTATTAAAAAAATTAAATCGTAAGAGTATGCTCATATTAATAAATATTGGAGAAAAATAGGCCCCTAATAATAAGTATTAAAAATAATTCAATTTTTAAGAGTATGCTAGAGACCTATTTTCCCCCACTATTTATTATTATGAGCATACTCTTAAAATTTATTTTTTCAATATTTGTTATTATAGACGTACTCTTAATTTTTTTCAATACTTAATATTATAGACATGTATTTAAATAAGAGTATGTAATCGCAACAGAGATTCGTTATATATCGGTAGAGACACCATCCAAAACCACAATACCTGCAACCGTTATGTCCACAATAACATATGTTATTAAAAATTTTCACAACTGCGATACCCGCATTGATAGAAGTAACATTCGTTATGTCTGCAACCGTGATAAATGCAACATGACCGAATATACGATTGCAACCACAATTTAAATCCCTAATTTAGGGCCCAATTTTTAGGTTCACTCTAGGGCTACTAAAATCTCAGAAATGACCCTAAATGCCATAAAAAGATTCAGAAAAGATTTTTTTAAGAATAAATAAATAAATATATAAGGTATAATGAAGAAGATAATGATTTGTAATTTTTAATTTATAAAAAATATTATGTGGAAAATAAAAATGATGTGAGTTTATTTAATTGAGTAGAACCATGAATGAGATTGTAAAGATGATTCATGAAATAATTTCTTCTAATTTTATTTTAAAATATAATTAATTGCATGTAGAGCTTTTGAGATTTTTAATAATTATTTAAAAATTATTAAATAATTAATGATATTCAGCGGTATATAGCATTAGTAGCGTTTAATAGTGTGCATAGTCCGTTTTAACATTTTCCAAAATAAAATAAATACTACTAGAAGATCATATTTAAAACATTAAAAAAAGTTTTATCACTTGTTTGTATTTGGTGTAAATCCTAATTATTCAAGCAATAACAATAGGCCTTAGGGGAAAAAATTGTTTTGAATAGTAGTACTGTTGGTAATTTCGTTGCTTATTAACTTCCCATCTTATCTTTACTCTCAAGAATTTCATTGGCTTTCGCGTCAGCGCCATGGATCGAGCCCAGCTCCTCCTCGTAGGATTACCTCTCTTCCTCTTCGTCACCGATCTCTTCGGCCTCTTCACTCCTCCGCCGCCGAAACCGCCGCCGCCCAACCACCATCACCACCATCATACCCTCCTCCCCAAACCTCCCCGCAATCCTGAAACCCTAGATATCCCTTTACAGGTAAGTTTAATAATTGGTCAACTATTTTAATTTAACTTCTCATTCATTTCATCTGTTTTCTTTTTTGTTTCGAAGAAACCCAGTACCATTGGAGGAATCGGGTATGGCAGCACGGTGAACATCAATTTCTGCGCTTCATGCTCTTACAGGTTTTACTTGATTTTCACTTTCTTATACTCTGCTTTTCTTTGGTTATTAAAGTCGATATTGTTTTTGGAGGAATTAAAAAAGTAATCGATGAAAATTTGCAGGGGAACTGCCGTGACGATGAAGAAGATGTTAGAGACCCAGTTTCCTGGAATTGATGTAATCCTTGATAACTATCCACCACCTTTGCCAAAGCGTTTGCTTTCCAAAGTGGTTCCAGTTTTCCAGTTTGGAGTTATAGGGATTGTTATGGCGGGTGAACAGATATTTCCTATTATTGGGATTACGACACCGCCGCCATGGTATTATTCCTTGCGTGCAAATAGGTTTGGGTCCATTGCGACAGCTTGGCTTCTTGGCAATGTAATGCAGTCTTTCCTGCAAAGCTCTGGTGCTTTTGAGGTTTACTGCAATGGTGATTTGGTTAGTGATTTTTCTGCTATGTATATGTTTAATATTATGAGCATTTTAGAAACTAAACCTCAATTTCTTATTGCTTATTGATTATGTTGAAAAACTGAGATTCAATTCTGGTATCAAGAGTCGAATCTCGACTTAATTTTCTTTTTGATCACATTTTAAACTGCTGGAATTGATGTTTCTATTAGCGTACCTTCTTTCACTTTCTGAAATTATAGGTTTTCTCTAAGCTGAAGGAGGGAAGGTTTCCGGGAGAGATCGAGTTAAAAGATCTTGTTGGAAAAACGTTGGCTAATTCAAGAGTGACTGACAACCTTGGAGTAGTGTGGTCTTAGCTCAGTGGCTGGACTGTAACTGTTGTATTGAAAGCACTCGACCTTAGCAGTACAAGGTTTGAGTTTCTCTTTGGTTTTTACTTAGGTTGCTGTAGTGAAAACATATAAAGATATGGGCTCAGGTTTTATGTCACTTGTGTATCTGAACTTTTCATTTGCACTTATATAAGCCACTTTATTCTAAAAAAAAGCATTATCGGCTGAGAATCTCAGTACTTAATAGTTTTCCCAATTTGGCTAGATTTTATTCAAGTATTTTGTTTACATAAAAATTCAATAGTTTTATGTATTTGGATAACCTAAATAAAGTTAACTCTCATAGGAAGTTAGAATTTATAATCTGCTTATTTCACGATTGAACACAGAAGTTGTAACCCAGTTAATAGCCACATAGAATCTGTTCCTCCAGCTAACTACTCATGTTAGATATGTCGAGCCTCATATGAAGAAGCTGATGAATTCTGCTAGAGATGCCTCTGTTGCCTCCTAAGAAATGAATAAATAAATAAATCACCTTGCCCTGTCTTAGGTCAATAAGAGCCTTGAATCTGCCAACAGTTGCCATGCTTCCTAGATGCCTGTACTCGGATCCCCAAAGTCTAATGCCTTAGCACTATTACCATGGCCACCATCTTTACCAATTTTGTTTAATATGCTCACCAGAAACATTAGCGCCGTAGTTTTTGACGCCACAAATCCAATTTGTGTAAATAGAACTGCTTCATCTGGTCTGAAAACTTGGTAAGAAAGTTCCACCATAGTGCTTTTGAGCTTCGACTTCCGTTAGTCTAAATACACAACTTTGCGTTATTTTATGTTGTACCCTTGTTTTGGATGTAAAGAGTAGGTTAAATAAACACCATTGGTCAGAGTGAGATCTATCTCCTTTCGGGACATGAACATGATTAAAAGTAGGTGGAAATATTTTGTACATTAGCCTATGCAATGAATTCCTGCTGTAAGAGAGAGGCATGCCATTCTTTTTGAACACCCAAGTGTGATTTCCATTAGAACTGGTTGATATTGCACTGTAGGAACTCGAAATTTAGATCAGCCCATAGTAAACTAAAGCTTCACAAAACAATGATATGAGGTGAATTAGGATAATTCACTTGTTACCCAGAAAGTCAAATCTTTCCTAAGTTTTTCTATAATTGATATTTTGACAATCTAACTGTTAAATTTATCAACATCATTGTACTTGTTATGCATTCGAATTTTCGAGTCAAAACGATATCTTTATCATGTTGATATAAGTAATGTGTTTATTAATGTCTAAAGGTTGAAAACATTTTACATAAAATGCATAGTCATGTATTTTTATTTTACTCGAAACTTAACATGCATAATCTATGTGAATAAAACATAAAATTTAATGGTTGGATTCATTTAATTTTACATTGGTGCCAGAAGATCACTATGATATTATGGCTTACCTTCTAGCGGGAGATTTTGGAAGGCCTAGAGAGTTTACAAAAGGACCACCAACGCCTATTGACGATAACAGTTATTCTTAAGTAGGGGTAGATAAAACTCGACTCGGCTTAATGCGAAAATGCTTAACTTGTCTTAACTCGACTCAAAATATTTCAAATAAAATTTAAATTATAACATAAAAATTCGAATAATTAAAGAATAACTTAAAATTTTTAGTAATTAATGGATAATTTTTAAGTTCGAGTCGAATCTCTCAATTATACCTGACACACATAATATATATCACATTGGCTAAAATCTAACAGCCTTACACGAAGAGAAGTATGTTTATTATTTGGGTGAACTATTTTAGGTGATTGTCCAACTTTTAAGGGGTTTCGATATTTAATCAACTGATTTTAAATTTTTAATATCTTTTTGAACAAATTTTGAAAAAAAAAGTAATGTTTATAACTATTAAAAATTTAATCAAATAAAACCTATTTTCATTATTTTCAACCTCTTTTTTTTCAACCAACCCCGTTTACCTACTACCACAATTTTAATTAAGCCACTATATCATTCAGACCATACATTTACTTAATTTCGTTGATAAACTCAACAAGTGGTCATACTGAAAGACCAAATGACGTGTTGAAAAGTTTGATAATTTTAGAGCTTTAAATGAGAAATTGATTCAAACGTTATTGAGGAAAATGTAGAACTAAGTGTTGGTTCGTAAATGTGCAGACGTGCACGACGTAGGTAACGCAAATGTCCGGATCGGTCGGGTCCTCCGTGGGCTTGCAGTTATTTTGACCCAAAATTAAAATAAATTTTTTCTCAAATAAAAGTATATATTTGCTAAATTATATCTTGAAAATTAAAAGGAGAAATATTAAAGATTCTTTAATTTAGATTTTAATTTTGAAAACTACTCTTTAAAGGCTCATTAATTCCGATGCTCCATTAGGTCAAAAGCTTCCTTGTACCCCTTGTGAGAACCCTATAAATAGTGTGCAAACCTTCTAGGTTTTACACAATACAAACACAGAGAATTTTCAATTGCTTTCTCTTTGTGATTTTTGAAACTAGTATTTTCAGTAATAGAGGAAGACGAGGTTACGGATCGCTGATCACTATAGACGTGCTACTGTTGTGTTCATACTGTTGTTGTATTCTGAGAGATGGTCGTCCAACGTTTTTCAAGCACCATAGGAGCGGACGAATCTGTACGATTTCAATTCTGTTATTCATATTTTGAATTTTGCTTAGAATTTCCTTTTCTATTCTGTTGGATCATTATAATCAAATCTGCATATATTTTATTTTCCTGAATTAGTGCTCGTATTCTAACATTCTTAAAACAGATTCCTTTCAGTTTTAATCCAAGAAGAGTACATCGTCGTGACCAACAAGATTTGGGTTCGGCAAGCAACACTGGCAGTGGATTTATTTCATTTTAATAGCATTTAATTTGCATACCATATTACTGTTTTGGTTGTGAATCTAATTTGATTGTTCTTGCGTGATTGTCTCACGTTTAATAGCTTTTATTGCATGTTTATGACCAATCGTATATGGCTATCAAATGCCGACCTTGAATGATTATTGTTATTATTAAGCAGATACACGGTTTCGAATTCTTTTTCAAGACGAACAAATTATCTTTTCAAGAAAGAGGTTCATACCACAACGAAATTTAACCTTCGGTCAACTCTTTTGAAAAATTTTACCATCTAAATAACATCGTTAATTTTGGTAAGATTTCGCACATTTGAATTTTATATCTTTAACTTAATAATTATTATTTATTGCGATAATTATTATTTCCTAAAATTATTGAGACGAACAAGATTCTTAGGCGAAATCTCTATCTGTTTGGAAACTAAGATCTCGTAAATAATTTCGTTTCGGGATTTAATTCTTGCCGTTTTAACAGATTTACTATATCTTTCTTTTCAAACAAGAATCAACAAAATCCTTATCGATTTGTAAACTGAGATCTAGTAAATATTTCGTTTCAGGATTTAATTTCTGTCGTTTTAACGGGTTTACTTAATCTCTCTTTCAAACAAGAAACAATTTGAATAAATTTATTTATTTAAATTTATTGTGGACAATCTGTTTAAATCGGAATTGTCATTGGAAGTAACATTTGTTACTGATTTTGTTTTAGAATTATAATTCTGTTGGATAACAAAATTGAAACAATCAAGAATTAATTTTTTGGTTATTACAGAATTATTGCTAATTCTCCTTCGGAGAAGGAATCACTCTTAAATGGATAATTAGAAATCCTTTTGAAAGCGCATGTCTAGGATTGATTTCTTGAAAGACTTGATATTTAAGCGTGCCTAGTGCACCTCTTATCTTTCATGCTAACCTACCTGCTGCATTTTTCATTATTGAGGTTTCTCTTATACCGTGTGAACATTGTGACTATGAGTCATAATAGAGGTACAATAAAAAGGCTCGACAAAGCTGTCAACCCTAATGCTGCCAAGGCAAACATGATAGAGGTAAAGAGGCATAATAAACGAGGCCAATGTTGTGGAAGAAATTTCCAAGCAAGTATCCAATATGGATGTATGTGTTGTGATTTTTTAAATTAACATGGTTAACTCAGATCCTTGATACTGTTGCCACACGTCACATCTGTAGTAACAAGGACTCATTCGTTGAGTTGGTTCCTAGTGAGAATGAGGAGAAGCTCTACATGGACAACGATGCAACTTCCAAGATCAAGGGGAAGGGAACTGTAGTTTTGAAGTTGACTTCGGGCAAAAAACTGAAGCTTCAAAATGTGTTGTATGTACCTGACATACAAAAGAACTTTGTTTCTGGGACACTCCTAAGTATGCATGGTTTTAGGATGGTGTTTGAATCCCAAAAGTTGATTTTGTCAAAAGGAGGAATACTTGTGAGAAAAGAATATGTATTGAATAAATTGTAGAAACTCAATACTATCTTTGTAAAAGCTAAAACAATGAATAAGAAAAACATTTCTTCTTCTGTTTATATGCTTAAGTCAAATGATTTATGGCATGATAGGCTCGAACATGTTAATTATGATACTTACGTAGGTTAATTAACTTGAAGCATATTCCCTCATTTCACATTAATTACAATTATAAATGTGAAACTCGTGTGGAAACAATTAACAAGGTATTTATTTCAAACTGTTCAAAGAAGTACATAACTTCTTGATCTAATACATAGCGATGCTTGTGACTTAAAGTTTGTCCAAACTAGAGGAGGGAATAAATACTTTATTACCTTCATTGATGATAGCAGAAAATACTGCTATGTATATTTGCTTAAGAGCAAAGACGAAGCTATAGAGAAATTTATACCCTATAAACAGAAAATTGAAAACAAACTTAATAAAAAGATTAGGATGGTAAGAAGTGATCGTGGTGGTGAATATGTTGAACCATTTGGTGAATGCTGTTCACAACATGGTATTGTTCACGAAGTAACACCACCTTACTCTTCTCAATCCAATGGAGTAGCCGAACGAAAAAATTAGACTCTAAAGGAAATGATGAACACTTTGCTAGAAAGTTCTGGGTTATCACATAACATGTGGGGGGAAGCTATCTTATTAGCTAATTACCTTTTAAATAAAGTTCCCCACAAGAAAATACACAAGACACCATACGAATTATAGAAAGGTCGAAAACCTTCCTACAATCACTTGAAAGTGTTGGGGTGTCTTGTGAAGATAATGGCTTTGTTACCAAAACAAATGAAAATAGGTCCTAAAACTATGTATTCTCATTGGCTATGCAAAACATAACAATGCATATCGATTTTTTGTGTATGAATCAAAGAATCTAGAGATTCACAAGAATACAATAATAGAATCAAAGAATGCCTTATTTTTTAAAATGTATTCCCTTATAAAACTAGGAAATTTGATCGAAGTTCAATAAAACAAACTCTGAAGACTAGTGGTGAAGATAGATCAGATGACCAACAAAGGGTTGAGCTTGAAATAGAGCCACGAAGAAGTAAACGAGTAAGGGTAGAAAAATCTTTTGGATCAAATTTTCTAACCTTTATGCTGGAGGTTAAACCTAAAACGTATAATGATGCTATACGTTCATCTGAATGCACCTTATGGAATGATGCCATTAAGAGTGAAATTGATTCCATCATACAAAATAATACATGGTAATTAGAAAATAAAAACCAATGGAACAATTGATAAGTACAAGGTCAGATTGGTAACAAAAAGTTACCGAAAAAAGAAAGGTCCTGGCTATTTTGATAATACTCTCTTGTATCAAGGATAACCTCTATAAGGGTGATACTTGTAATTGCCGCATTACAAAATTTAGAAGTACATCAAATGGATGTTAAAAAAGATTTCCTAAATGGAGATCTTAATGAAGAAATATACATGAAACAACCCGAGGGTCATGTAGTTTTAGATTAAGAGAGAAAAGTCTGTAGATTGGTGAAGTCCTTGTATGGACTTAAACAAGCACCAAAACAATGGCATGAGAGATTCGATAGTGTCATGATGACAAACGGCTTCAAGATAAATGAGTGTGATAAATGTGTATATGTCAAAACTACCAACATTGAATATATTATTTTATGTTTATATGTTGATGACATACTTATTGTTGGAAGCAACAATGAAATGGTAAAACGTACCAAAGACATGTTAAATTCAAGATTTGACATAAAGAATATAGGACTAGCCGATACGATTTTAGGCATCCAAATCAAACGATCACCTAAAGGTCTCATATTAACTCAGTCGCACTATGTGGACAAGATTCTTGAGAAATTTGGTAAGGATGATTCTAGTATCGCTAGAACTCCAATAGACACATACCAACATTTGTCCAAGAACAAAGGTCAAAGTATTGACCAAGTGGAATATGCAAGGGTCATAGGCAGTCTAATGTACCTCACGAGTTGTACTAGAACAAATATTACTTTTACTGTGATCAGTTTAAGCAGATTCACAAGCAATCCGAGTGAAAACCATTGGAAAGCGATTGTGAGAGTACTGAGATATCTTAGATATACCCAAAACTATGGATTGTATTATTTTAGAGATTTTTCTGTTTTAGAAGAATACTCTGATACCACCTGGATATCTGATATTCAAGATATCAAAGGCATAAACGGATATTTTCACTTTGAGGGGAGAAGTCGTATCATGGAAATTCTCAAGACAAACGATTATAACTAGATATACAATGGAATTTGAGTTTGTAGCTCTAGACAAGTCTGGAGAAGAAGTCAAATGGCTTCAAAATTTCTTTGATGATATTCATGAATGGCCAAAGCCAATGCCCACAATATGCATATATTGTGATAATCAAGCAACTATTGACAGTGCACAGAGCTTTATGTACAATGGTAAGTCAAGACATATGCGTCACCGATATAATACCATTAGACAACTGATCTCAAATGGAGTTATCTCTATTGATTTTGTAAAATAAAAAGGTAACGTTACATATCCGCTAACCAAAGGGTTAAATTGAGATTAATTTGAGTAAGCTTTGAAATGAATGAGACTAAAGCCTAGGAAAATTTAAGGCGATATGTGAAGAAAAACCCTATCTAATTGACTAGAGATCTCAAGATCTAAGTTCAATGGGATAACCTAATTGCATAGACCTTGTACGGTCCTATAGGGGTTCTCCCAAGTGATTTCCTATGATGTAAACAATGATAAAAATGGAATAAGCTAAGCAATGCTTTTAATGACCATTGTGTGTTTCAGTGAGCCGAACAACATAAGTCACCTATGTGAAAGTAAAGTGGGGCCGCTTTAAGGAGACTATTGGGGCATAGTTCTTTTAAAATCTTGCAGAACCAGGGAGATGTTCACGGCTATATGAACATAACCATGAGAACTAAAAACTTCAAGACATGCGTAAGTGACATTATACCATTAAACAACTGATCTCAAATGGAGTTATCTCTATTGATTTTGTAAAATCAAAGGATAACGTAGCGGATCCACTAACCAAAGGGTAAACGGGTTATATAACCCCACTTTTTTCATTTAAAATAACCACCCCTCTCTCTTTCATTTAATTTGCAGATCTGGATTTTAAGGGAAATCCCGGATTTTTGGGGATGACTATGGCAGAGTATGGTGGCTCGGTTTGGTGATGGTAGAGGGTAGGTTGGATAGTGACATGGTAGAGTAGGTTTTATTTTATTTTAGGGTTTCGGTAAGATTTGGGTACTTTAGGGTTTGGTTTTGGTTGATTGAGATTCGGTGGTCACCGGAGATGTGGCGGCGGCAGCAGTGGGCGGTGACGGCAGCTGGGTCCATCTTTAGAGTTAGGATTTTTTTTAGTTCCGGGCCGGGTCGGGTTAAAGTTTGGATCCGGGTCGGGTTCGAGTCGTTGATCCGGGTCGGTTTGGTTGAGTTGGGTTAAAACGGATTATTACAGGATGACCATAGTACATATTAGTAGTTTACCCTATTAATTGTTTACTTTTAGATAAATTATTATATAATAATCAAATTTATGTATTTATTAGCTTATCATAGAAAGTTCATGAGTCTACTTGATGAATATTAAAGTTCATAAAAATACATGATCATAAACTTCCATTATATGACATGTATTGATCGAAAAAAAGGGCAACAATTGGTCAGCCCGTCAACCTCTGCGACCACCACCGTTGCCGCCACTACCTCTAGCCCTTGATGGAGGATCATGGCCAGGATTCGCGGTTGGTTCGTCGTAATCCTCCATCCTTGCCGTTAGAGACCGTGCTTCTGCCGCCAACACGATTTCGTCCACTACATATTATAAAACAATGCATTAACATAAAATTGTTTAATTAAATACATATTTACCAAAAACATGTAAACTTTGTTGCTAATTGTCCTCTTCTTAATACTATAATATATTAAACACATAAGACGTTAAAATGATGATTTAATAATCCTTGTTAACTAAACACTATTTAATCCATTCCTTTGAAATAAAGAAGAAAGATTCCATCTTAGGCTTTCCCCCATTGTTTTACTTGATAATTGAGCCAAAATAATATATTTTGTTGAGATTTTTATCCAACTTTGACCTCTAACCTCTGCTCACTATTCACGTAAACAAAACCGATTGTAACTTTTTGGTGTCTCTTTCTATGTCTCAACATTAAAAAGTTAAATTCTAAGCTCTAACGCTAAAATTTAAAAATACATAATACCCCAAATTCCATAAGCTCTAACCATAAACATCAACCCTAAACGTAATTTTTTAGTATGGAGCATAAATAGAGGCACTAAAAAGAGGTAGAAGATTTTTATTCCTATTCACATGTGAAGAAGTCCACGCCTCTTAGCAAGATTGATCATGGAAAACATAAAACCATGCTTTGAAATTACAAATTCAGCTTAAAAGACTGTGTCTGCATTAGACAGATTGAACCCTATTTTAAACTCTAAATCATTTAAAAGAAATGGAAAACTGTATTCGCAAACAACCAGGTTGTCCCTGTTATATATTATGACAGCACTTGTATTTCTTTATATGGAAGCAATGGCATCGATACACGAGCATGTACGCGGAAACCAACTGGCCTGTTTCACGCACTTGAAGGATTCTAACCTAAATCATGGTCATCTTAAGTTAATCTATATCGCAGTTTTTGATATTGCAAACTTATTTTTGCAGAATAAGAACCTCTAATCTTCAGTCCTTCACTATATGTACAATTTACATGATGGACCGAAGAAGTGTTAGAGCCCCATAGATTTTTAAATTCTTGTACAGTTTTACTAAGTGAAAAAGTTCACACTCTCTAATATAAAATCGTGTGTTCATCCCTGATATATTCTATGTATGTATATGAGTTGAAAGGATTTTTGTTTTGGATGTACAAGTGGTAGAAGAGGAGAGAAACATACCTGAAAGTGAAATGGTGTTGCGAGCTGAGGAAAATATGGACAAGCTAAACAAAAGGAGGATGCAAAGCTTTACCCCAAAACCCATTTTTCTTCTCTATTTTGCCTTTGGAATTCCAATATTTCTTATGTTTTCCTCCTTTGGATGAAACTATGGTTCGTGGAAACCCTATTTATAGACAACAAGAAGTTTCATGTCTTTATGATATACGTGGCAAATGGTGATTGGGAGTTGACTTTTTTATGAGGATAAATAATTTTTTGGGTAAATTACATAAATCATCACTGAAGTTTACTCTTAAATCTATTTTGATCATTGAAGTTTCAAAACATTCAATTTACTCACTGAAGTTTAGACATTGAATGTTTTTTGTCACTCTTCCGTTAACTTTTTGACAACGTCTATTTACCGAAGAACGGAGGAATTTCTTCAAGATCTGAACGGTGAAAAGGTTCATCGGCACAAAGAAAATAATATACTAAGAAACGGGTTTCATCTGACGGCGGAAGAGAGAGATTGACGAGAGAAAAATCGAAAGCTTTTTACCTGATTCTTGGACTCCAGGGCATTTTTCGACGAAATGGATGTTAGGTTCAGACTGAGGGGGTGAGACAAAATGACTGATGATATTTGGTACCGAACGGCGACGATGATGGATGGTGAAGTGACAAAAAATGTTCAATGTCTAAACTTCAGTGATAAAATACGTTCAATGTCTAAACTTCAATGAGTAAATTGAACGTTTTGAAACATTAGTGACTAAAATAAATTTGATAGTAAAGTTCAGTGATGATTTACACAATATACCCATAATTTTTTGATAAGGAAAAGAAAAGGCAAAACGGTTTAAACAATCGGGCTAATTAAATAGAACAATCTTGGTGCAAAATATCAAGGGTCGAGTCTGGGCTTGAAGGAACTCCTGAAGACCAAAAGGTAACTTCCATACTTGTTAACTTTCCTAATGTGTATTGTTATATAGAACTTTAATTTTGAGTAGACGTGTATATGAAATTTTAGTTTGGGTCAATTTTTACAAATGAATAAATTAATTGTCGACGTGGCATCATTTTGTATTGACATGTAGCATACACATATTTATATTTATTCAATACAAAAATAAATAAATGATTCTTTTCAAAATAAATAAATAAATGTAGAGCAAATACATTTAGTCGGTTGGCCAAACTACTCATTTTTGTTCTCTCGTATTCTCTTAAGTCATGGGTTCTAGACCCACTAGGAACACTCTCCTTCCTTCCCCTTGAGTCCATTTTCCGTACCCTCTAGGTTTAGGATTAAATTTAAGATTTATCAAAAAATAAATAATTTTTTTAAATGTCTATAATTAAATAAAATTAAAATTTTTATACCAAGAATTGAACATAAATCAAAGTTTTATGTCTAGAATTATAAAAGAAAATTAAATTTTTTATACATTTAATAAAGGTTCAACCGTTCATGTATAATTTTAATATTGATATTTGGGAATGTCAACTCATGGTATATAGTTGTTATTTGGTTGAATCATAGCCGTTCACTAATCTTAATTTGGTCAACTAGGTGGTTGTCACTTCCTTTACCAGAAAATTAAATAAATAAATATCCCTTTTAGCTAAATTTGGAATCATTATAACTGGTTATTTTTTCTATTTAAAAAAATAGATTTGCCATTCTATATATATATTAATACTAAATGATGACACTCTTAAAATAATATTTATATTTTATGTGAATAATTATTGAAAGAGTGGTGAAAAGTTTGTGTGAAATTTTTATTAATCACCTATTCAATTCTTAGAACTAACAATTTTTAATTAATTAACTTAAATATTATATTAAAATATGATAGGATAAAAACACTTTTATGATCATTTTTATTATATCTAAAAATATTTGTGTAAAGTTCACAAATGGTCATTAAACTATCTCAAAGTATTTATTTTGATCACTCAACTTTCAGCTGCTATAAAATAGTCATTATACTTTAGTTTTTATTACAAAATGGTCATTGAGCTGTTATCCTCCATGAAGGGCAACGTAACAGTCAAGAAAATTTGTATAATAGCACATTCAGTCATTCATATTTATACATTCAATCAATTTAGTTTAAGTTTGAAAAGAAAATAATAAATTTGTATAAAAGTGTGATTTCGAGAATTTTTCGAACAAAGGAAAATCACTTTTAAAGAAAAAAAAATTAAGTTGACTCTGATATTTTAAACCAAAATCCCGTACTTTATACTTATAAAAAGTGTTCACTTTTCCAAGTCTATATGTTTTAAATTATGACTACATTGTGCATTTCCAACTTTCTTATGTTTAATTTTCATGATGCATTTATATTAATTCCATGTATATCATATATTAATTTCTCTTGTTTTGCATGATTTTGTTTTTGCCGAAAAACATTAAGGGGATATTTTTTTTATTAGGGGCTAAACGAAATAGTATCCTAACTAATTGGATTGTGATTTTTGTTAACTTCGAAATAGATGGACATCCTTCCAAAAATCGAGTGAACTAGCGTTTCTAAAATAAGGGCAATTTCATGCTTTAATCTTGAATAAGTTCACGTTTATCAAATAAACTTACATTCATAAAGAGTCGTACTTTAAAATTTAGTTTCGAACTTTTAGTTTCCACTATTAACACAACATGTAATCAACTAGGTATGAATTTTGGACGTCATGTGGTGCTAATTATTCCTCACGCGTAATCAATTTCCGAACTCGCTTTATTTGTATTATCTGGTTTTAAGACATAGACTTGAAAAATTATCTTTTCATTAAGGGGTTTTTTAAAATCGTTCTTTTAAAAGAAAATTTTATAGACATTCGATCATACCTAGCCCCAAATGATTGATGACGATTCTATTTTCATCCAAAATTAAGTTTTTAATAAAATTTGAACCGAAACCTTTTTCAAAATCGTCGAACTTAAGAATTGTTTCGACATTTATGATCCATTTTATGTTTAGAAATAGGAAAAACAAAATAATTTATGTCTTCTTCAAGCAAAAACTAATGTGATCATGATATCATATACACTAAGTCCTCGTTCTGCAATGCCTTTTAAAAATATTTTTGTGGTCAAAAGTACTTTTGGGTTAAAAATAATGTAGAACAAGTAATTTTTCACGCCAAAAGTGCTTTTCAGCTTGGTTTGAAAAGTACTTTTAAAAAACTGGAATTTATAGCTTTTAGTTTTTTTCGAAAAATACTTTTAAATAAAATTACTAATGTATCATCGACTATATCACCAATTCTATTATATTTTTAAAAATAATATTTAAAATAATTCTTAAAAATACTTTTTAACAACAATATCAAATACTCATATTTAATATCAAACAATTTAAAAATATTTTTTTCACTACACTTCTAAAAAAAAACAATATCAAACTAAATTATTTTTATCAATCCGTCGTGTAACACAGATTTGTCAAGAATTTCCAGTGTGTGGGACCAAATAGTTTAATAAATAGTATATTTCCTGTATGATTTAATGTTTTTTGGCCAATACTGTATGACTTATCATTAGAAATGATGCATATAAAGTGCCAATGCTGATTCATTAATTTCATCAATGTGGAGTTAAAACAGTGAATCCTCATGTAGCAAATAGGATATCATAAAAAGGAAGGGTCAGTCACTGTCCAGCCTTTTCTTAATACCCTTTTACTTTCTGTATTTATTCTTGTATAAATTTTAATTATCATTTCTGTAATTTATGAGTTATCAATGTATTATATCCTAATTCTTGAAAATAACAATTTTCACCCAAAATCTTAATATTAATGCCTAAATTAAGTATTTTTTTGTTGCCCACTTACTTTCCTAAAGTTCTACCTTGACTAATTCCATAATTCGGATATAAATCTTATAGCAGGAATTTTCTGTCTATATAAAACCTCAAACTCGAGAGATACTTAAGTGATATAATTGTTTATCATTTAGACCAAGTGGGTTGGTTAGAAATACATTTTTTGGCAATCTAGAAAAAAACATGGCTTTCTAACTGCTTTTGATTGATATGTTAGGTGAGTGAAAGAAAACAGTGAACACTGCTCCCTCCGGCCCTTAATCCTTTCCATGAATACCAAATTATTAATATTTTTGGAATGGAATCTACTTTCCCAGTTCTCGAAATGACTCTCATGGTCGATAAAATGCACAGCAAATCTTTTCAATAACACAACTTGCCCCCACGTTGCTTACTTGCCTAACAAGATATTTTTCTTCAACTGTCCTTTCTATTAGGGTTTCGTTGGACCTTTCAAGAATTGCCACCACCTTGTTTCAATCCATGGCCAAGAATCTCGTTCCGGACTCGGGACAATCCGAGTCTATGCTAGATGAATTCACTGGATTCATTCGGGTTTATCGGTATCCGCCGCGCCACTCCATGGCCGGTGAGGCTTGGGGCATGATCCCACACACGGATAGGTTGGTGCTTTCCATAGTGAACCAAGATCATGTTGGGGGACTTGAAATTTTCAACTTTCATTTATATATGCAATGCTGAAATCTTACATTTTTTGTATGTGAATTTTGGCAATAAGCGAAGACGAATACACTGAATGTAAGACATGAACAAAAACCTACACACTAACCGTAACTTCTAAATCCTAAATTCTAAAAGCTTTAAACCTCAACCTTAAACTCTAAACCATATCTTTTTAGGATGAAAAGGATTTGTAGCAGTTCCTTTCATTCTGGAAAGTGGGTTATTTACTTTTCCTTGTTTTATGTTATTCAATTTCTCCCCCCGTCTCCTGAAAGTTTGTTTGAATACCCCTTTAAAACATATCCTTGTGTACCTCGCTTAGGGCAAGTGATTTTCTAAGAGTTAAATAGTGGGTTAGGAAATATATCTTATTCTGGATGTTCATTTGATCAAATTGAGTGAAGAAATTCTAAGTAGTTAAAAATACTTTTTATATATCATCAAATAATTTAATATATTTTTACTTAATATGTACTTTGAGGCTGGACTCCATTTGATACCGTTTCTAAATACTTCCAAACAATGTTATGCTACTAAAACAGTAGCAATGTATGGAAATGACACTAAAAAAAGAAGAGTTGGGGAACACAAACTCACTTTATGCACATCAATGGTACTTGGCCTATATGATGAAACTACAACTACTATTTCTCCTCCAACACATCTCAATCATTGTTCCATTTCTTTTCCTTTTTTATTTTGTTTTTAAATAAGGGTAAACTACATAAATGGTCGCAAAATTTTTAGAACACTTTTATTTTGGTAACTGAACTTTTAAAACTTGCATTATAGTCATTAAACTTTTAGTTCGCTTTCAGTATGGTCCCTCCTGTTACCTGCCGTTAAAAGTTGTTGACGTAACACATTAATTTTCGTTTTTCCTGAATAAAATAATGGTAAACTACATTATTCATCACTCAACTTTCTCCTCGCTCCTAGTTTGGTCACCATAGTTTAAAATTTTCAATTTAATAACAAATAAATAAGCTGAAAATCTTCAAAATGCACTTGAAGAAGAAGAATAAGAAGAGACTCAAAATGTATTTCTCTTAAGTTTTTCACAATTTTTTTCTTCTATTTAGGTTAGGAAGGTTTTTAATGAGGCTCGTAATCAAGTCGTTGGCATATTTTGAAATATTAATAAAATTGTTATTGCCGAGCAAAAAAAGTTCACAACTTTTTTCTCCTTTTCCCCTTACTTCTAACTTTTCATTTTAAATAAATCAAATAGAATCATAGAATCAAAGCAAGAAACATCTGCGTTCTTTATACAAATAAATGTAAAGAATATTAAGAAAAGAGCAATGACGTTCTACTTGATGAAGGAAAAATAGTAGCATATTGTAGAGGAAGATAAACCGTAGGAATTACTCAGAAAAATTCAAAAGCTAAATCAACAACTCTTCATCGTCTTTGAATAATTTTTTAATCGCAAGTATTCCAAACGCGGATCAATTGGGAAGTACGAACCAAAAGACAAATAAATAATTAAATTACAATGAAAGGAGATGAAGCGTTGATTTTCATTTTTGTTTCATGTAATTAGAGACTAACTAAAATAGGTACAATTTAAAAGTTAAGTTATTAAATTAAAATTTTTTAAATCTGAGTGACCAAAATGAAAGTCAGAATAATGTTGAGTGATGGTTGGTGTAGTTTATGCATTATTTATTCAAGAAAACTAAAAATTAACATGTCACGCCAACGGCTTCTAACGGAAGGTAATGAGAGGGTTGAAATTGAAAGTAAACTAAAAGTTGGTGACTATAACACAAGTTTTAAAAGTTCAGTGATCAAAATGAAAATACCTTAAAATTTTGGTGACCATTTATATAGTTTACCTTGGAGTAAAATATTTACTTTGACTTTAGGCAAAAAAGAAACAGATAAAAATAAAATAAAATCTTAAATTTGTTGATGAGATTAGAAAAGACTTACAATAAAATCTTAAAATTTTTACCATTGCATAGTAGTTTCAATTGACAAGACTTACAATTATATTTAGAGAAATTTATGATTTTATTATTTAAATAATAAAAATTCAGAGTCCGTATAACATATAGTTATATTTTGATCTAATGTATTTTTATAACTAATAGCCATTAATTTTATTGAATAATGAATAATACAATAAAATTACAAGAAGAGTTCATAAAACTAGAGCGGCTAATCATACTAACGAGTTATTTCTTCTAAAATAATTGAAGTGCATAAACTAGCCACTACAACATAAAATATGATCACACAAGGAAATAGTTAAAACTTAACAAAACAACTCGAGGAAAAAATAATAGATAAACAAGCAATATTGTCGTCGGTAAAGGATAAACATCATCAACACTAACATAAAAAAGGTGTATAACAATGATAGCACGTTGACAAAATTGGCTTCAACACAACTCAATCATGAACTATCTTTGGTGATTGCAAGAGCCTATCAATACAAGAGAACCAGTACAAGGATCCCAACCAGAACAGATCAACATGGTGATACGATAAAAGCCAAATGAAGTGGCGGCCAATCCTAAAAAGATGAAAATATGCTGCAAGAGTAAATAAAACGTGACATAAGAGTAAGGAAATGTGCTACAAGAGAAGAGAAAGCGTGACTTGCGAGCAGAGAAAATGTGCCATAAAAATAGAAAAAGCGTGTTATAAGAGTAAAAAAAAAATATCTATTATTTTCGTTAGAAAAGGGAAGAATTATTAAACTAAACCACTCAGAAGTATAGATATATAAAAATAAAAAGATAAAAAAAAGAAAAGAGAGAAAAAATAAAATAAAAATAAAAATACAACAAGAATTATAAGAAAGTATATTTTATAACCGCTCGGTTAAAAGCCAACGACACCAACCTTTAAAATCACAGAAAAAATCTAAAAGAAAGAAAATCTTTAGACGGCTCCATTTTGAACTAAAGTTGGAAGATTATGTTTCACATTGTCACATCAAAATAATATAGTTTTGGAAAGTAGAGAGTTTGGAGATGCAAAGCTAGATTTTGATTTGATAATCCCATGTGAAGTTTGTCTCTTAGATCATGGTTGCCTCATGTATGATTAAACAAACCCACTCCCTATATCATTGTCCTATTCCCTTTTCAAAGTGGCATTGCCTTGTCATTTGAACTCGATTTTATATCCATCGCTTCCTTATAAATGTGTCTTTCACCAATAAACTCATATATATATATATATATATATATTACTTCTTTTGACAAACATAACAGAAAACCCTTAAACAATTGTAAAGAAAAACTGAAAATTGACACTAATTTGGATTATTATTAAGTAACATGCGGGAAAAAACCTTTTATAAAGTATTCAATAATATTATAATAGTACTTTGTGTTTTAATATTTTTATATGATCTTTTTAACAAAAGACTATATTTCATTAAAATGAGAAAATTTCGTAAAAATCCAACAAGTGGTCCCAACAGAAAAGAAGATAATGTTCAACTTAGGAGTCTTGGTTTTAAGAAGTTTTGTTTGTAAGGTATGTGTGTATCAAAAGTTAACAAAAAGTATAAACATATATTATCCTTTGTAATCGACTTAAGACTATTAAAAAAGTTCCCTAAAAATGTAAATTATGCTCTTCTGCACAACATCACTCGTATGTGAACTGTCTGTATAGAGTGTGAAGCTTCATTATTTAAATTATGAATAAGAAGTTTCGATCAAAATATATACAATTTGAAGAAAAAATATTATTTGTTCCTTTTCGGTGCCTTATGTATGTCCTAATACTACAAAATTAAATCCTACACTCTAACCAGACCCGACCTTGGGCAAAGACAATAAGGACGTCTGCCCAGGACCCACCGCTTAGGGAAGTTACGTGTTTGTAATTTTTTTTTCAAATTATGTTTGTTGTTAAGGATCTATTTTTTCTCTCTAATACTTGTTATTATGGGTCTGATTTTTTTCAATACTTTTTAATAGGGAGCTAATTTTTTCCAATATTTATTATAGGTTGTTTATTGCCAAAGTTAACAAGAGTTTGAGGCAGTGACCCAACGGTGGTCGGGATGGTTATTCCGATTCGGAGCTCGTATATTGCTTATGTTTTGTGGACAATGGCCTTTCTGGTCGTAGATCTCTCGTTTCTTTTGTTGCATGTCCTTTTTATATTATTAGGACATGTGTCATGATCAGGTAGTCATAGCGTGTTGATTAGACTGGCTATGATGTGATGTTATAGGTTTACATTGTTATCAGTAGCGATCTCGTGTATCATCACACGATCGCTTGGCGCGGTGTTGTTTGCCGTCTTACTTGTTCACCATGTTCCATGAAGGATGATAGATAGATCGTAGATGGTCACATACATTGTTATGTATTCATTGGAGGGTAAGCGCTGACGTATGCAGCGATCACGTGCGTTGCCATGTTATCGCTGGACATCCTTTTTGCGATACTATTTGTGACCTCGTTTGTTTACCGTGGGCTGTCTTTGACATTTGAGGGTAGGTATTTGTAGGCACTAACAATTGCCCTCAGGTGAGGGAAGGTTATAAAGTGACCTTGGCGAACCTGAGGAATCTGTAGAGGCCTTGTTTGGGTAGAAGCTTTATGGTAACGATTTTGAATTAAATTTTTTAAGAACAAAGCGCCGCATACAAGTTGTAAATGTTATACGAAATGTCATGTAATGGGTCTTAATAATAAACAGACCAGTTTTCTTCGAAGACAAACCGCTGCATGTGAAACGTCTTATAACAAACCTCTTTGCCGATGAAGTATGTTGAAGAAGACACGGTTCCTGATTATAAATATGCTTTGGTGGTATTTTCAGGCTTTATTTTGCTTATTTCACTTGTTGCTTTGGAGTTTTCAAGAAAAAGAAAAGAGAAAAGGAAAAAGAAAGTTTTGGGAAGGAAAATACAGTTATTTTTGTTGTGATGGATGATTCGTCTGTGGTAGTAAGTGATGAGTTTCATTGTACTACTAAGCCAGATGAGTTGTTGAAAACACTAGAGGGTTGTGGTATTCTTATTGTTAACCATTTTTTCTTATCAGTTCAGTCTACCAAATGGGTCTTTTGCCTGAGCACATGTTTCTATAAGAGAAAGTCGTGGTGTTTGATTCTTCCTTTTGCTTGATTTTATTTGCCATTGTATCATTTTTTGTATATTGGTTAAATTGTTTGATGTTGCACCAGGTCAACTAAGTGGAAGTAGTTGGTGGACTTTGGTGACGTATTTTTTGAATTGCAAAATTCATGGGGATGAACCTTCTATTAATGTGTTTTGTTATTTTTATAATGTGATGGCTGGTCACGACAAAAATGCCAAAGATTTTGTAACTATTGGTTATCATAGAAGAAAAGGGTCGGTGATGAGTAGTCGTGCTAATAATCTTTGCCTAGATAGGATGAAGTATATAAAAGTTGAGTGTTCTGTCAGGAATTTTCTATTCCCTGTTGTATGGCATCAGCTGGCTAAGAAAAGGTTACTCTGCCCTATGTGGGGAAAATGTCGGTTGCTAAATCGAGGCTTCTCAAAAGGCTAGAAAGTGATCCACCATCTCGCTTTGAAGAAGTATACACCCTTAGAAATTTTTGGGTGCATTGTCTATAGGAGAAAAAAGCCAATGGTTGGAACAAAATAGATTTTAATGTGTTTTCAGATGGCTCTTTGGCAAGCAAGCCTACTTGTGCGGAAGCTTAGCCCTTTGTTGAAAGGGGTAATGAGCGAGTAGCGATGATTCTTCTAGGTGATGAAGACGAACTAGAGAATTTATTTTTTGAATATTTTGGCGTTTGTACGTGCCCTTGAGATATCATGAAGAGGATGCCTCCCCAAGAGGGGCTACTCTTATTGCCCTGAGGGGTGGTGTTAATGTTGGCTTACCCTGTTATGGTAGTGGTAAAGGGGGAAAACGTGTAATCTCTAGTTCGCCTATCATGTCTGGCTCAGAAGATGAAGAGAGTTGTCTGCGTTTGGAACACAAGTCAAGGAGGCGGATGGATACAAGTATTAGTTTGTTATAGCCTTTGAGAATGACAAATTTGTTCTATCTTCTGAGGACTTTGTTTATTATTATTATTATTATGTGCTTTGCAGGGGTGGTGACTTTTCCTTTACGAATCGCAGTTGACGAATTAGGGGATTGGGGTGTTAGAGATATTACTTATTGTGACTACTAGCGATCCATTAGGCTTACAAGAGATGATGGAAATGGCGCCCTCGGAGGTTTTTAGTAGCGGAGAAATGAGTGTACCATATGTGTTAGCTTTAACCACTGTAGCGTTGTTTATGATAGGTGTAGTTCCCGCTGTTCCCCTTTGGAAACTTCTCCTAGTACTTTATATGCCTCTAAAGGAGTCTCAGTAGATGTTATAGAGGTCGTATGATAAAGTGTGGCAAGGTAAATGAGAGCTTTTGACTTAAGAATGTGCCTTTTGGGTGATGAAGAAAATATGTTGAGGAAGAGGCCAGCGTTTGAAGCTGGAGTTACCAAAGGTTTACCTGGGTTGGGTTGTGATGTTCCACATATTTTGTTTGAGCTTAGCAATTCCTCTAATGTGGTTACGACTGGGGTTGTTGGGGCCACTATTTCTGCTAGCTTGGCTGCTATCCCGCCTATTTTTCGTGTACCCTCAGGTGTTTTTGGTGATGCGTTGTTACCTTTAGTTTGATAATTTTGCTACTTAATTTGCAATATAGTTTTATTGGCCTTTTGTAGGTGTAAATGCTACAGATTCTATTATTGTTTATTGCTTTGCTAAAGATAGATCCCCTACGGTTGCGCCTGCTAGGACTGTGTCATTTTTAGGTGCTTGGATGACCCCCTCGGTGTCGTTGTACGCTAATGTCTCTCATGGTAAGGTCTGTGAACCTTTGGCTCCGTATAGTGCATTCTATTCCTGGAAGGTATTTTTGAAGATAAAAAATGGTTTCATCTCGAATCTGCTTCTAAGAGGCTGTCCGAATTGTATTCAGATAACCTTGGTGCCTCAAAACCCTACATTAGTATCAAAAAGACCATTAAGGGAGGTTAGGAACTCATTCAAGAACTTGGTTGCGTTCAGTTTAATATGGAGAGGAAAACACATAGGCCCTTGTTGAAAAAAAATTCGAGGCTGCGTTAACGAGTGGAAAGCTACACTAGTTTTCTTGAGGAAAATGAACGGTTACATTCGCAAGTGAAAGGTTATATTGCTCATTTAAATGATATGTAAGAAAAACACGAGGCAAACATCTAGGTGCAGGTGGAGGAATTGCACTGAAAGCATGTAGAAGAAATTTCTAAGAAATAGATCGAGGTTGATCGTGCTCTAAGGAATAAAAATAAGTTACTCATAACTATGGAGCAGAGTTTCAAGACTAAGATTCGAAGTCTCAAGGAGGAATTGGAGCAGGCCAATAATACATCGGACGAAAGTTTTGCAAATTTTACAAGGAGATTAGTTGAGCTTAAAAAATCGCATAAGAATGAAATTATAGTACTGAAGAGCTACTCATGATGGTGATATAGCGGAGAAGGTTAAGGCAGTTACAGACACAACCTTCGTTTTTATGATTGAAGGGATGGAGAAATCCTGAGATGTTGTCGTTCTTAGTTTTCAATTGGCGTGTGATACTTTTGATGTTAATGGTATGGATTTTAAAGCTCTTTGCAAGGTAGTCATGGATTTCAACGTGAGGAATTTTTTGGGCCTTTCTGAGAAAGCTTTACTACAAAATATAAAGCATCGTGGCCTTTTCCCTAAATGACCACAGTGGTGCTATAGATATATTAGATGTGTCATCTTCTTAACCTGTACATATACCAAATAAAGTAAAAAAAACAAAAAAACAAGTAAAAATCAAAACAATTAATCCCGTTGCAATCCCCGACAGCGGCGCTAAAAACTTGTCGACGAAATATCGCATGGCAAAATATTTGAAGAATCAGTGTAAATATGCAAGTAAATAATGCCAAGGATTCATCTTTTGCGTGCAAGTATACACAATCATCAAGTAATATAGTAGTGAGTTGAGTATCGTCTCCACATGGATTGTCCATGAATTAATTTCCACGATTAATACTTGTGAATTGAAAAATAAAAGATGATGGCAATAGATTGAGGTAACGAATAAAGTAATAGAACTAAAAGTAAAATAAATTAGAGTAAAATGAAGATTACAGTGATGAAATGATAACAGTCTAGCGAACAATGGGTGCAAGAATGATAACAAAGATATGGCAAATGATGTCTGGATTTCACACTAACTATGCTAGCTAATAATATCATGCCTTGGATTTATTACCGAGCAAATTTCAAGAATAGTATTACCTCTGTCGATGGTAATACCCTAAGTTAACCACGGTAAAACCCTTACATGTCTATAGCGAAGTTTTCATTAATTAACTCAATTAAGTTTCAATCTATTCTTTTAAGGGGTAGATTCACTTCAGGTGTAAGATCATCTACTTGAACATCTTCTGTCGGAGTTTCTCTCCTTAGTATTTGGCAATTGCTCGTTGCCCCTTAAGCCTGTTAAGATATTAAGGTGCAATAAGCATACAATGCCAACTTTCATATGGAAAAGAATTTAGGGAAATTAAGTACAAGAAAATAGAAAATAATGCCAAAGCATTTAAGTTATTAAAAACCAAACATAAACCAAGCATTTATCGTGAACATCCCCTAACTAATCAAGAGTTAGTCCATGGCTGGGGGTAAATCGCATCAAGTATAAGTTTGAATTCATTCTTTTATATAGGAAAGAAATACAAAAGATCAACATGGAACTAAGGCAAGGAATGAGGTTTTTCGATGCAACCCTTCCATAGATTTTAGATGTCTCATGGAATCTTCAAGTCGTTCATCTTATTGTCTCCAATTCCTCATTCTCTATTGTTGTAGATCGCTTCTCAAGTTCAAGCCTTCATATTTTTTAGCGCAACACCTCTTTTTTTCTTTTCTATTTGGCTTATCGATCAAACTCTCTTTAAACATGCATGCGTGAAAACCCTAGATTGGGTTTGAATTTGATAATTGGTTGTGTGATAGGATAAAAGTGTTATCAGCTTATCATATTATCTCCTTATTCGTTTATCTCTCTATTTGAAATTTAGGGCTAATATCCTCAACCGTTGATCTTTTGCCAACCAAGCTCAACATTCTTCATCTTTTTGTTGCCAACCAAGCTTGGCATTATCCTTTATTAGGGCTCACGCCATCATCTTTCATTAGGGATAACGTCATCATCTTCCATTAGGGCTGACATCATCATCCTTCAATCTATTGCCAACCGAGCTTGGCAATTCTTGTACAACTTTTCATCTTATCTGGTGTTTTTTTCAGAGTTTGATCAAATGCTATTTTCTCGGACTAGTATTGTCAAGGGTTCTTGGCAAAACTCTTCTTGCAACTTATTGCCAAAGGGTGCTTGGTATTTCTCTTTTGGTCCAACTTTGCCAACTGCAACTCGGCAATTATCTTTTATTTTTCTGGCTTCCTGCTCTGCCAACCTGCCATCAAAATCAACAAAACAACCTTTCACTCCAGAAAATACAAATTCTAACTCATTAATGTAAATGCGTGATTTTACTAACTAAAATGCATATATGTATACTCAAAGTCAAGAAAAAGCATAGCAATATGTATATGAAAAGTAGTACTTTTGAGGAGTTAACACCTCCCAAACCTAGCTCATTGCTTATCCTCAAGTAATGCAAAGAAAAATGTATAGAAACAGAAAAACAGGAAAAGTACTTCGGCAAAAGTTTTCATGGTTCCCAACACCTGCCAACTAGCAAAATATTATCCTAGGTCTGTCCTCAGATATTTAGTGTATCAATGCCAAGCAAATTCAAGTGCAGCAATATAGTTCTATTCTAAGGTCATCAAGTGTATAAAAAGTGCGAGAAATATGCATCAAGTTTGCTTAACTCCCTTAGCCAACTTTGCTACCCAAACTCATAATTTTTATTTATATTTTTTCTTGCTTTTTTCTTTATTTACCAAGGGTGTTTTTATGCTGGCATTTAATTAGGGTCGCGTCATGTACTATTTGGCGTGAGATATAAGAGGGATCAAACCACGAATACCCATGTTAATCCAGATTATGCTACTAAGCTAACCCATTACACTCATACCCTAAAGTTATGTTGGCTTGAGAACTAAGAGGAAGCAAACCACGAAGACCCAAGTTGATTATTTTCCCTAAGACAGATGAGTGTTCTAAAGTATTTTCAGCTTTTGGCAAAACATTGTTGCCTTATTCTTTCTTTCTACCCTGGCATTGTTTTTTTAGTTCAATTTCAAGCAAATCTAAGTTTGTTTCGCATACTAGATGTATACCTCGTGTAGAGTGAAACTAAAGTTCCCTAAAGTAGAGTTCAATTGCCAAGCTACTTGGCAATGCTAACCTGCTGGCATAGAAATTCTAAACTCCAGTTTTTTCATTAGAGTGATAATCTAGCATAAATTCTCCTAAACTAGCAGTGTTGGCAAAAATTATAAGTACAAAATTGACCGAGGCAATCTTTTTAGCGGTTTGGTATGCATGTTTTAAATCCTACATGGAAAACATAATACAAACTGAAATATAAACATGAATGCCATGGAAATAAATGTAAGGCAACCTACACCCCCAAACCTAAGGTGTGCATTGTCCTCAATGCATGAAAACATATATATACAAATACAATGCATGCTTGAAATGAAAAACATGAATGTAAAGAGTTAAGGGGATAGGGACTCCCCTGAGGAATGATTTTGGCGAGTGGAGCGAGTCTTTCTTTCAATCATGGCATTATCTACAAGTACTTCATGTTCAGACTCAGCATCCACATGTTGGGTTTCAGTCTTGGAAAAATCTTCTTGGGCAGGTGATACTAGTACAGGGCATTAGATTGTTGGGCTAGAGTATGATCAAGCTAAGGGTTGGCTGGCATTCCTTCCGGTGCATGGAATTCTATTGGGAAATTCGAATATGGTGGCAAAGGATTTGGGGGGACAACGATTCAAGAGTTGTCCAAATGGCACAGTCTCAAGCCCTGGCAATTGAGTGGTCGATTCAGCCTTGGGTGTTTTTGTAGCAGAACTCGACATAGTCTCTTAAATTATTTACAATGACCATACTGGGTTGGCAAAAAGTTACTAAATTTCAGCCAAGAGAATGGTCTCCTTGGCATTAATGTGATTTCCTTCCCAGTAGTGCTTTATTCGTTGGCCCTTGGTTGGTGGATGGTAGGCTATGACGATCTTTTGTTTGAATAACCAACATAGAAAGCCAAAAAATTACTTTCCTTTGAGTATTCCAAACTCCCGATTGCATAATGGAGGAGAATATTTTGCCATAGTGGCTTTGAACAACTACCTTAGAAAACCAAAGTATCTCTTTGTTGAAAGTCTAGAGAACCTTGGATTGAACTCAGCACCCCAGTAGTGCTTAGGCTTTGCTGCTCATTTCTCATTTTGTGTCGAGGCATGTTTGAGGTGACTTGGCAATTGTTTTAGCTCTAGCTTTGATGGCTCCTCAATGGATGGCTTTGGTGGCTGGATTTCTCTACCAGCTAACTCTAGTGATTCATGCCTCATGTGGTAGGTAATGACTTCATGCAACATGGATGGTTCATCGAATTCCTCACTTGCCACGTCTTCATCATCCAACTCCATTGCATCAAAATCTGTTCCTATAGTGACTTTTTTAAAATTCGAGTGTCGCTAGAAAATGAGTAATAGGTTTCCTTTGGTCTTTTTGAAAATTTCTTGAAAATATGGGGATTCTTTTAAAAATTTGTATTTTTGAAAATAAAAAGTTTGGAGTCGCCACCGGCCACTAAGGTAGGTCGAACACCATAAAACCAGAGATTTATTCAAAAAACGAGTTCGAGATTTGGTTATGTGTGGGAAAGGATTAACACCCCCATCACGCCCGAAAACCGATACCAAAATATATGTTGCTTTTAATTGATGTAAATTATCAAAATTTAAATTGATTTTAATTCAATTGTTCACAGTTGAATTTAGACTTTAATTAAACGGGCTTTGTCAAATTGGTGAGTTCACATTAATTAAACATTTAATTAATAAGGGTGACGAAACCTCGGACCATAGATTAAACTGACATCGAATAAGCCCAATAGCCGTGTTAATTTATGGTTCGAACTCCGTTCATCACCTTTATGCATGATGCAAGCAGTTAAACATGATGGAATGACTTGTCAAAATTTTAATTCTTTTAAATTACCTTTGACAATAAGGATTAATTCGAATATTTGGTCAACATCAATTGAGCTAGGACTTTTACGATACAAATATCGGAATTAATAAATATCTTCGTTTTATGATTTAAATTGATTAATTACATGCTTAACCAATTAAAATAAAGGGTCTAATGAATGACAATTAAAATGCATGGCATAGAAAGACACAAAATTAAAACCTAAGGCCCACTAAAGCCCCAACCTAAAAAGGCCCAAATTATTGAAAATTCAATTAGCGGTCTAATTATTAAGTTAGACTAAATATTAACCCTAGATTAATTTAATCCTAAAAACTAAAAAACCTAACATTTTATTAGTTATCTTGAACCATAAAAATTAATTTGATTAATTTTAAACTAGAATCCCAATGAGCCAAAGATTCTATTTAAAATTATTTGAATTAATTAATTACGATTTAAATTGGGTGAGCTATATTAAATGTCAATTTTACCCTATAAAATAATTATGAATTGTTCAACCAACTTAATACATTTAACATTTACCCCAATGAAGCAGGGGAAAATTTAAATGGATTAAATTGATTCTAACCTATAATCTAACCAAGGCTCTAAACTTAACCTAGATTTAATTTAATTAATTTAAAGTCTATACCCTAATAAAACGAGCGTAGAGTTTAAATTAATTAAATTTTAAACTCTAAACTAATCCTAAAGGGCCTAAACTAATATACAAGATCTACCCTAATAATAAAGGATAATAAAAAAAGCTTGCAAATGAGGCATATAATTTAAATGGACAAATAAATAAAATAAATGGCACAAAGTAAAAGGCATTAAATAAATATGCAATGCAAGGTGAAATTAGAAAAAAAAAAACTAAGGGGGCCTAATTGGTAACTTTAAAAACTGAGAGGGATCAAAATAAAACAAAACAATGGAAAATGGGTAAATTAAAAGGAGTTTAACAAAACAAGGATCACATGGGTTTTTAACCATTTAAAAAATGGATTAAATCGAAAACAAGGGTTTAATTGAACGAGAGTTAAAATCAAAGGGACTTAGAGTGTAATTTAAAGAAGTGAAAACCTTTAAAAGAATGTTTAAAAGGATGGAAGGACTTAAAACGTAATAAACCCATTTTTAAAATTGTACCGGCTTCAATTTTAGGATGAAATTGCATTTTTTAATAAAATTAGGGGACCTATACTGTAATATAGGGATGTAAAAGCCCCTCCGCGTGTAAATAAGACGACGTGTAGGGTTTTATTATGGGAATAAACCATTTTAAAAAATGAGGGTTGGTTTAAAAGAAGCATTTTAGGCAAAAAAACACTTTTGGCCATTTGAAAAACTGTTTGCCATTTTCAAAAATAACCAAATCCTCCCAACCCTCTCCAGGGCTCGGATGAACACCGCCGTGTGTTCATCATTGCCACCGCGCAACCCAAAAATCGGCAGGTGCACCGCCGTAAACCGCCACACTGGTCACCGCCGCGCCAGTGGTCGAAAACCTCAAAACAACCCAGAACCTCCGACTCCACATCCCAAAGCTTAACCAATCTTCTATTTCCTTAAAAAACCAACTTTAACCTAGATTTGAGAAAGCAAATTTAAAAGAACCCATTTTTTTAAAGAAGAACGACCTTTTCGAAAGCCTAAACCCAACCGACATTTCCCCGTTCACCTTCAAAGGCACATCGGCTGGAGGCTTATCGCGAGGAAGACGAACAACCAACAAACAAAATGGTAAAACTCTTAAAAAAACTTTTAATATACTTTTTTATATATGCATGTTAATAGACGAGAGAAAATATACCTCTCAAAGGCTCTCTTTTTTACTGTATTGCTTCCAATCTTATTTTACAATGGTTGTATTCGGTTTCTTATATAACCGAAAGATTGTTACATGAAAAAAAGAAAAATATTTTTGTTACAATTTGATTCTGAAATTTATCGATATCCTTTAGAGACATGTTATTTTTGGCTTATGTCTTTTTAATTTTTGTTGCTAATGTTTACTCTTTTTTGTTGCATGGTGATGTGGCTGTGCGAGAGAAAAAGGGACCAGAGAAAGAATCGACTTGGGGAGCACGGCTCTGTCGTGATCGTTAAATCAAGGATGGATGGAGGGCTTGGATTTGATTCTTGATTGGATGGGCAGAACGCATGTG
The DNA here is from genome assembly GCA_019671005.1 of Hibiscus mutabilis. NCBI lineage: Eukaryota > Viridiplantae > Streptophyta > Magnoliopsida > Malvales > Malvaceae > Hibiscus > Hibiscus mutabilis. Next base: position 5,496,679 of record CM033724.1, read on the forward strand.
CAAGTATATAGACGATAAAAAAGAGGCTGAAGAACTGGACGATGAACTTCACGCGTGGCTTGGGAGACGAAAGGTCGGGCGGTGAACTCCACGTGCGACTGGGCGGATGAAGGGACGGGCGCGTGCGGGCGTGGAGGCTCTAGAATCTTCCCCGCCTTGATCTTGGGCCGTTAGATTTGCCCCATATCTAACGGCTGGGAGCCGAGTGCGTAAATAATGGGAGCATTAGGGTTCCTAATGTATAATAATTAGGCTTAGGGTTTAATATTTGGGCCCCAAGTGGGACATGCAATATTTATGGGTTTTAATTTAATTATGTAAATGGGCTGTAAATAAACATCTTGGGCTTATTTATTGCTTAATTATATGGGCATTTATTTATTTAATATTTAATATTTTGTTTTTAATGAATATGTATGAATAATAATATAATAATAACAAGAGCACAATATTGTAAATAGTAAAAAGTAAATAATAATATTTTTATGTTTTTCTTAAATAAAAATGAAATAAGACAAAAAAAACTAAATAAATATATAGCAAATGTAATACTAATATGTTAAGCCCAAAGCCCATTAGCAAAGAAGTAAAAGCGGACTGAGCCCCGGATAAAATTAGTGATTACAACTGCCCCTCTTTGCTTATCCTTGTAGAACAAAAATAAAGTAAAGACCATAAGAACTAATTTTATCTGACTTTCCTGTTAGACGATTTTCTCCCTCAAGAGGCAGCGAACAAACCGAAATAACTTGCTTTCCTAGTGTGGCAAAAACAAACTGGGTAGCGCTAGACATGTCCTTTAGGAGCGACAATAGATAGACCAGAACTTCAAACGACTCATTCCTCCAAGGTGACAGTGAACAAATCTAAATAACTTGTTTTCCCGAAGTGGCAAAAACAAAATGGGTAGCATTGGCAGGTCCTCCCGGAGTGGCAATGGACAAACCAGAACTTCAAACGACTCATTCCTCCGAAGCGACAACGAACAAATCCAAATAACTTACTTTGTCGAAGTGGTAAAAACAAACTGGCATATCCTCTCGGAGTGGCAATGGACAAACCAGCTGACTTACTTTCCCGGAGTGGCGAAAACAAACTGGCATATCCTTCCGAAATGGCAATGGACAGACCAGATAACCTGTTTTCCCGGAGTGGTGAAAAAAACTGGCATAACCTTCCGAAGTGGCAATGGACAAACTAGATAACTTGCTTTCCCAAAGTGGCAAAAACAAAGTGGCATATCCTTTTGAAGTGGCAATGGATGTACCAGATAACTTGGTTTCCCAGAGTGGCAAAAACAAACTGGCATATCCTTCCGAAGTGGCAATGGACAGACCAGATAACTACTCTCCAAATGAAGGTGGCCATTCTCCATGAACTTGGACGAATAGGCTTTTTGACTTTCTTATCTGAAAATTTTTGAGCTATAGGTATTTGCCTCATTTGTTTCTGAAATCATGATATTACGAGTCTGAAATTCCTCGCTCGCAGTATCTTTCGTGTCTACACTTTGTTGTTTACTCCTTCTTTGATAAAGTACCTGAGCTAACAATTAAATACCTGTAACAGATGAAATACTATGATGGAATATGTTAGCATGCTCCTATCTTAGGGATGCCTAACTATTCATGATGCATGACAAATGTGTTAGCATGTTCCTATCTTAGGGATGCCAAACAAATTCTCCTATCTTAGGGATGCCTAACTATTCATGATACATGACAAATGTAATCAATGCTCGGACTTCTTTCTTGGCTTCTTGTTTTGCCTTTCTTTCTTCTTCTTATCTTGGAACATTTGTTGCCACTTCTCGTGTCCGGACTCAGTTCTCGTTTGACCCTTATATCCTCTAAAACTTTGCTCTAAAACGCTCTTTCGAGTTTCACTTTAGAGATTTTTCTTTTTCAAAGCGCCCTTTCAGGTTTTCACTTTGATTAATTTTTTTTTTTTTTTTTTTTCCTTTTTTCTTTTTTTTTTCTTTTTTTCGTTCTTTTTGGGGCGCCCTTACGAGTTTTCGCCATTGGCTCTTCCATCTTGAACTTCAATACGGAGGGCATTCGTCGTTTTCTTGGCAAATATTGTCAACTTTGTATACCATATCCTTTAGCCTTGAATTTGGCAGACTCCTTCCTAACGAAATCGATTTCTATCATAGTAATGCCAAGAAATCTTTTGTTTTTCAAAAATCTATATTAATCTATTTGAAGGATGCTCATGAAATAAACAATGGAAGGGAGGAAATGAAAATTTATTTATTAATATAGGAGATGTTGGAACAATTTGAAAGTCATGACAAACATGAGAAATAAAAAAAGATATAAGTAATATAGGGTGGTACATTCCCTAACATTGATTGTATGAATGATGCGAGAGCCCATCGATCGTGGTAAATCTCTCACTGCCTGTCCTAGACTGAAACTCCCAATAGCCCAAAAGAGGTTCCACCATAACTCGAAATGGGGCACTTGAACTGTAACAGAGCCCATTAGTTGGATGCCTAACCTCAAAATTCATCTGAACTGTCATTTTTAGATTTTTAATTCAGATCCACATTTGGTTTCAAGACGCATGTTTCTGAGTTTCCATCTTGAACCCTCTTTTTTTAGGTATAATACTTCTTGACGGAGTTTGAATTTATGGGATTGCTCAGCTTCTTCCCATCTATTTTTGCCAGAATTAATGCTCCTCCCTAGGAAGTATTTTTAACGACATAAACCATTCCCAGTTTGGCATCCATTTTCTTCAGAAATCCTTTTGAATTGATAGGATCTTCTTGAGCACCAGATCTCTTTCTTGGAACTCTCTCGGGCGGAACTTCTTGTTGTAGGCACGCATCATCCTCTTCTGATACATTTGGCTATGACAAATGGCCCTTAATCTTTTCTCATCAATGAGGTTCAACTGATCAATCCTTGCTTGTACCCATTCGGTGTCATCCAACTTTGTCTCATTCAGAATTCTTAGTGATGGGATTTCAACTTCGATAAGTAGTACTGCCTCCATACCATAGACCAATGAATATGGCGTTTCCCCTGTCGAGGTTCTTACAGGTGTCTGGTAAGCAAACAGTACAAATGGTAGCTTCTCATGCCAATCTTTGAAAGTATCGATAGTCTTGGCTACGATCTTCTTGATATTCTTATTTGCTGCTTCAACTACCCCATTCATCTTGGGATGATAAGTGGTAGAGTTGTGATGAACAATCTTGAACTATTCACATACTTCATTCATTATCTTGTTGTTTAAGTTGGAAGCATTATGGTAAACTTTAACGACAGATAATCTCATTTTTCAAAAATTTACATACGGTTGCTCTTGTGATGCTAGCATAAGAGGCAGCTTCCACCCATTTGGTAAAGTAATCGATAGCTACCAAGATGAAGCGATGTCCATTCGAAGCTTTTGGGTGTATTTAACCGATAACCTCTATGCCCCAAGTAGCAAAAGGCCATGATGAGTTCATAGTGTGAAGCGGTACTGGTGGAGCGTGTATCTTATCAGCATAGATCTGGCACTTGTGACATTTCTTCGCATATTTAATGCAATCTCCCTCCATGGTAGACCAAAAATATCCATATCTCACGATCATTCTAAGCATTAAGAAACCATTGGCGTGGGTCCCGAACAAGCTATCGTGTACCTCGGCTAAGATGGTTTCAGCTTCTCGAGCATTGACACATCTCAACCAAATCTGATCCTTATTTTTTTGTACAAAACTTCTCCATCAAGGACATAACCCGACGCCATCCTCCTAATGGTCCTTTTATCGTTATTATTGGCCTCTTTTGGGTAGACTTGGAACTTGATGTATTAAAGGATATCATAATACCATGGGTTTCCATCCTCCTTATATTCCTCTAAATTATAACAGTGAGCTGGTACCTCAAAAATCTACATCTCAATCGGCTTTATTTCGATAGTCAGGCTTGCCTCAAACATGGTTGCCAGAGTCGCTAAGGCGTCAGCCATCTGATTATCTTCTCTTGGTAGGTAAACGAAGCTGATTTCTTCAAAATTTTTAACCAACTCCTGGATCAAATCATAGTATTTGACTAGCTTCTGATCTCTCCTCTCCCATTCTTTTCGAAGCTGGTAAATCACCAAAGACAAATCCCCGAAGACCTGAAGCACCTTAATCTCTCTTTCTATGGCTTCCCGAAGTCCCGTGACACAAGCCTCATACTCGGCTATGTTGTTTGTACAAAAGAAATCCAACCTACTGGTAAAGGGGTAATAAAACTCCTCGAAAAAAATTAATACTTCCCTTATCCTTCGGCTTAGGGCATTGGATGCCCCATCAAAATAGAGCTTCCAAGATTCGTTGATGGGCTTCTCTTCCGCCAGAGTACCAATCAAATCTTCATCCAGAAAACTAAAATCCAGAGGCTCATATTCATCTGAGGTACGGCTTGCCAAAATATCTGCTACCATACTTCCTTTTACTGCTTTCTGGCTCACGTAGACGATATCAAACTCAAATAGCAATATTTGCCAATAGGCCATTCTTTCGGTTAGTGTCAGTGCCTCCATCATAAATTTTAGTGGATCTATTCGGGAAATCAAGCAAGTAGTATGATACAACATGTATTGCCTTAGTCGCTTAGTAGCCTATACTAGGGCACAACACAGCTTTTTGGATCAATGGGTATCGTGACTCACACTCGATGAGCTTCTTGCTCAAGTAATAAATGGATTTTTCCTTCTTGCATGTCTGATCATGCTGTCCTAATACACATCCCATTGAATTATCAAACACTATCAAGTACAAAATTAACGGCCTGTCCGGTACTGGTGCTACCAAGATCAGGGCATTGGTCAAATACTTCTTAATCTTTTCTAAAGCCTCTTGGCAATCTTCATCCCATCTTCCTGAATCATTCTTTCGGAGTAATATGAAAATAGGATTATACTTGTCGGTCAATTGAGAGATGAACCGAGAAATGCAATTGAGCCTTCCTAAGAATCCTCGAACCTCCTTCTGAGTTTGAGGTGGCGGCAGATCATGAATTACTTTCATTTTGTTGGGGTCAATTCCAATCCTCTTTCGACTAACCAAAAAACCTAAAAGTTTTTCAAATGTGATTGCAAAGGTACACTTGGACGGGTTGAGCTTCAACTAATATTTTCTTAGCCTTTGGAGTAGCTTCCATAAATTCTCAATATGTTCTTCTTCGGTTCGGGACTTGGTTATCATGTCGTCCACATACACCTCAATCTCCTTGTGCATCAAGTCATGGACCAAGGTAACCATGGCCTTTTGATAAGTTGACTCTGCATTCTTTAATCCGAAAGGCATGACTTTATAGCAAAATGTGCCCCCAAATAGTTACAAAGGTGGTCTTTTCTAGGTCATCAAGGTGCATTTTAATTTGATTACACCCTGAAAAGCCATCCATTAAAGAAAACCAAGAATGCCCCCACAGTGTTTTCGACTAGGGTATCAATCTGAGGCAAGGGAAATTTTCCTTAGGACTTACCCTATTGAGGTCCCTATAATCTATGTACGTATGTACTTTTTCGTCTTTCTTAGGCACCAAGACTATGTTGGCTACCCACTCAGGGTATTTAGCAACCTTCAAAAATTTGGCTTCAAACTGTTTCTTTACTTCCTCCCTAACCTTTATTGGGATTTTGTACACTACAATATTCATGTCTAGACCCGACATGTCTTGATATGTCCATGCAAACACTTATTTAAATTCTAAAAGCAATCCCACCAACTCTTGTCTCACCTTCGATGATAGAGTGGTACCAATCTTCACTTCTTTCTTTTCTTCTTCGGTCCCCAAACTCAAAACTTCTAATTCTTCTTGGTGGGGTAGAATCTGTTTCTCTTCACTAGCCATCAATCTTAGCAATTCATCCGGGACCTCATATTCCTCCTTATCATCCCCTTCATCTATTTCAGCCGAGCACGAGGGTTGTTCAAAATCTATCCCGATATTAGGCCCAAAATCATTCATACAGTTAATATTCGAGGACCTGCACGAGTTTAAAAGTATGTATCGGGAATAGAAATAGCTTATAAATGAATGAATAAATAAATAAGTAATGAAAGAATAAGTGATGAGTAAATGTAGGGATGGCAAAATTACCCGTCCCTGACCCGACCCGGTGTGCCCCTACCTGACTCGATCGGGTTTTTTCTTATGATTTTCGGGGAACAGGCGGGGCGGGTATTTAAAAATGTAAAGTTGGGTTGTGGCAGGTTGGAGTCTGATTTGAAAATTCCCCGCCCTGTCCCGCCCCGATATTTTTTATTTATTTTTATTATATTTATAAAAATACCACTATATATAAATACTTTTAGGGGTTTCAAGCTATTTTTTTAGTTTGTGTTTATCGTAAATTTTTGTTAGATATTGTTCGAATTTTAACATATCTGATTCTAAAACTCAATGGTTCGAGTTTATTTTTTTAAATATGTATTTTTTCTTCATATGAGTAATTTAATTGGTTTTACTTTATTTTTTATATAGCTTAAAATATGTGAAATTTATATTTTGTAAATATAATGGTCGTTCGATCGAATCTAACATTTATCGTCGATGAAATTTAATATATTTTTTACATTTTTGAGTCGGGTCGGGGTCTGGTTTAGAGTTTATAAATCGAGGCGGGGCGGGTTCGGGGCAGCCAAAAACCCGCCCTGCCCCGTTGCCATCCCTAAATAAATGAATAATGAATGAAATAAGTGTTATGTTTGCCATTTGAGAAACATAGGAAACATCATTTTCATTAAAAATAAAAACAGATTGACATAGTAGCCCTTTTACAAAGGATTCCTATTACTCTCGGGCCAGAAGTAATAGGGTGATTCCGGGCATTACTCTAATTTAAACCTAAAAGCTATGGGCAGATCCATGCTGGTCCAATTGCTAAACTCTTCGCCCGAGAGGCATAGGCGAATCTTGTCCAAGTGCTGAACGATCTTGCCACCTTCAGAGATCAATTCACATCCATTCACTCAATAGCTTAACAAATTAATTCTTCATTGAGGATCCTTTCATTCTCTTGATTAGCTTCTTGGACCTTGAGTCCGAGATTTATGACTCCGCTAGACACGAAAACTTGTTTCATATCCGTATAAGTGATTGGAGCCCACAAAATCTCCTCTCCTCTAAGTTGAGCCTTTCGTTGTTCTTCTATTCTTTTCCATTCTTGTTTCTTTTGTAGAAAGTTAGGCTTATGTCCAAGCCCAAAAAGGTCATACTTGTGGATAACGCTTATGGGTCGCAGACGTCCTTGCAGGCTCTTTCCCAAACCTCTTCCTATTTTCGATCCTTTTCCTAGTGTTTTTGTCACCACCATCTATCTTAGTGCAATTTGATAATCTCGGGCATGGGATCCTGTTCCCCTTAGCAACTGTAATACCCCTTTCTCGTATTCATAGCTGAATACGAGTCAGAGATATCACAAAACATTTGTAAAACCCTCTACATTTGTAACTCGATAAAATTTTGTTTCTTTAAAAATGTTACAATGTATTTAGTTTTTATTTTCAAATCTAGTTATTCGCATAAAGTTTTTAAAAAATATTTTCATCTTCAAATCGAATTTATTTTTAGGCAGCAACTTATCAATTTAATTTCTCTTGATATAATTAATAAAACTGCCTAAAAATTGCCTGATTTAAAATTCACCCAGATACCAAATAAAATACAAATTCTATCAGAGCAGGCATACCCTTTTAATATACATGCCAACTAGTAAATAACAAATAGTATCAAAAATATATCTTACTAATACTGATGTACCTGTTATTGATTGATGATGTTTGTATATGCTCCTTACTCCAACCATTTCTTCTTACCTACGGGTAAAACAGTTACACGCTAAGTATTTACTTAGTGAGGCAATAATTCAAATTTAAGTGCAATTGTCATAATATCAATCTCAATATTAATTATTAATTATTAATAATGCATATGATCACCTTACCGTTACAAGCTCATTAACATAATTAAATATGTAATAGCATATATGTATATCAAAGTGATAAGATTAGATCTTACCAATATTGGTGCCATTTCCATCCGTAAGCTTTCAATGCTTACCAATACCTTTTTCCAACTCTGTCTGCAAGCTTTCAAGCTTATCATTCTATTTTTTTATTTCAATTTAGTTTACTTAGCCCAAGGTATCGAATTAAGAGATTCTATGTACACGAGTCATCCCCCCATACCCAACCTTTATTGAGTATGTATATTATTTGCACTCTACCGGGAGTTCTTAGCACCGAAGTGCTTTTGTATACTTACCAGAGTATACAATATATCCCTCATTGAATTTTTATGAAATTACTCCGAAGTTCTTAGCACTCGTAATAAGTCCGTATACTAAAACCATGCATGAGTATACTCCTCAATGAGTATTTATAAAATTTGCACTTTACCTGAAGTGCTTAGAATCTTTATACAACTGTTTATGACTCTATAGCTAGCCAACTATACCTTTGAACCTCTATATCATACTTGGGCTTTATATCATCAAATATTTCATCCATGGCAATGTATATCAATTTATATTAACATGAAGCAGTTCATAACCGAATAACATTAATAGTAAATCATCATCAATAACTAGTGATCAATGCATTTATTTTCAACCTTTGACATATTTAAAGTATGTCAAATGTATGATCAATGACATAATTATCATGACAATATATAAACCAGGTATACTCATCGCAAGTCTTACCGGTGACGTATAAAACATCTATGTATAATGTTATGTATGTATTGCACTCACCTGAGCCATGTATTAGTATGCCTCACTAAGTCCTCTTCGATCCATTCCTTCATTGTACCTTGAACCTCCCCTGATTCGAACTTAACTTCATAATTCAAATAAATAAAATATTTGTTAGATCCCAATCTAACAATATCTTACATATTGTCCAATATAATCATCCGAATACAAAATCTCCAAACATTTTCTTTTCTTCCTTGTATTGTTCAAAAACTCATTATGGTCCTTAGTGACCAATTTGAGCTTCCATTAACCCTTTTCAAGCTTATTAATCAACCTTAGATACAAAGTGTATCAATTCCCATTTTCTGGCTGTTTGAAATTACCTCCCAAGAAATATTTCTATAAAATAATATACATCTCGAAATTTGATTCCGTTTGTTCTGAAAGAAACTAGATTCAATAATCTTTTCAACCATATAAATTAATAGCCAAATTCAACTTGTACTATTTATGGCGAATTTTCAAAGTCAATTTCCAGTATTGATTTTCACAACAGCTTGCTATACTATTTTCTGACCTTTCACCACTTAAAAATTCATATCTTTTTACTCGGAACTTGAAATCAGTTTCCGTTTGTTGGACACGAAACTAGACGAACAAATCTTTACATTGGTATACCTTCTAACCATATTTGTAGAATTTATGGTGAATTTTCAAAGTTACTGCCATAAACCAGTTTTTCTACACAACTTCCATAAACAACTTCAACTTTTATACTAACTTCTCCTTACTTCTCTACTTTTCAATTTAGTCCAATCACTAGCTTTAAACCACCAACTCATCACATTCTTCACGAAATAATTATTCACAATAGTTCTCCCTAATTTTCCTTATTTACCGAAATAGGTACTAAAATGCAAAGATAAGGATTCATGCTTCTTAACTTTGCAATTTAGTCATCAATTCAACATTGCTACCTTAATTCCATCATTACAACTAAAAATCAGATTTAGCCCCCATACAAAACTTCTATTTCGATTTGGTCACTTAACTTTGACAAATTGTCAAAATGGTCACTAATTCAATTCAACATCAATTTGGCATTCTAACTTCATTTTCTTATTTCTAAAATCATTAATAACATAAATACACTCCAAATTCTAAAAATGCAAATTTGGTCCTTCAACTTTTCAATTTGCTGAAATGGTCCCTACACAATTTAACTTAGGGTTTTGCTTCAAAACATATAAAACTTAAATCCCAACTCAATATCATGATTTTTAACTTCATACTAGCTTGATTTCAACTTGAATTCAATCATGGAATCATAAAATCTCAAAAGCCCCAATTTGATCCATAAACCCTAATTTCTTTCTCATGTAAATTCTCATCAATCAAGCATGGATTCCATGAATTATTGATATCAAAAGATAGAGCTTGAAGAGTAGAACAACTTTGTAGTTGAAGAGATTACCTGAAAACTGAGTTTCGGGGCTTGAATCGAGCTTGGAAAAAATTTTCTCTTTCTTTCCCTAGCCCTCACATTTTTGGCTGGAAAATATGAACATTTGGTTCATCTTTTTACCATTATTTTACACATATATCTATTAAATGAATATTAAATTCATTTAATAGTGAGATTACAATTTTGCCCTTTTTATCCAATGGTTGAGATTGATTTTATCATCAATCAAGGGCCAAGATTTAATATTCCATTTTCTCATTCCAAAATTGCCCTTATAACTTTTTAAATATTTCAAAATTTCCATTGGGTCCAAATGACCAATTTACCCTCCAACTAGTTTTTATTTACTAGTTTGCCATTCTTGTAAAATTCAGCTAAACCTAGTTGGAATCCAACCAACTATAATAAAATATTCATAAAGAAACATTTTATGAATTTTTCCATATCTTTTGGATCAGTCTCCAAAATTTCCATTCGATCCAATATAATGATAAATAATCATTTACTTAGAAATAAACTGTAGGATTCATCTTGAATCGAACTAAAAATATTTCCAACACTTGGAAATGACTTTTATAACCTTTCTCTATCATATGGTAAAACTTCAAAATTTTTCAGTTCGATCCGGGTATCCGAATTTCACTTAAACTTTAACTGCAATTTTCCCAATAATTGAAGTATCAGATCGAACCAAAAATTCTGCATTCGATTCACACCCTTAGGTGATCTATTTATTTATGAAATAAAACCCTTAACTTTTGGGAAATTAAAACTTTAGTCCCCAAACTTTTCCAAAGTTTATACTTTAGCCATAAAATTTTCAAAACTTACATTTTGGTCACTAAACTTTTAAACTTCAATTTTCATTCCAATTTTCCTTGGTATTCAACCAAACTTTAAGAATACCTTATTCAATTCACTATCTATCGCATGATACCTTTAAACCTTAGAAATTTTCTTTACAAAACCCATAATTAAAGAAATCCCAACTTTTGCATTTTTGTCATTTTAGTCACTAAGTTAGCTTTTAAGCTATTATCTTAGTACTAAATGACCCTTAATCAACTTAGTAAATTTTGGGGTATTACAGCAACAAAGGTGGCATTGACGAATTCCAATGCCCTGAAGACACATTCCAAAGCCTCATCATCAGTTGAAATGTATGGAGCGTCTGAAGTTACAAAAGCCACAACATCTTGCTTGGCATGGACTGATACTAACTTTCATTCAATGATAAACTTCAATTTCTGGTGCAAAAAAGGCAGAATAGCTCCGACAGAATGGACCCACGGTCATTATAACAGACAATTGTAGGATGGTCGGATGTCCATGACCACGAAATCCATAGTGTATTCAATTGGACCTATGAGCAGGGGTACTTCAATTTTCCCAACCACTTCTTTTTGTGTCCCGTCAAATGCACTCACAGTATTTTAGTAGGGTTTCATATGCGAGTTGTCGATCTGTAGGAGTTGCAGAGCAGATAAGGGCATAACATTCAGGGCAGAGCTACTATCGATAAGCACTCCCGATAGTATGTGAACTTTGTAATAGGTGATAAGTGTTCAAAAGTACTATTTTTATTACCCTTTTTACTCATATTATTGTTAGACTTAAGCTCATATTAGTTGCATAATTAATTATTCATGCATTAATTTATGTTTCTTTCCACCGTTGAGCTTGATTACATAACTTGGTGATTTTTTTGGAAAAAGATGCTGCTTTGGTATGTTTTTGTGTGTGTGCAGGATCACTTTCCAAAGAAAGGCTAGAGCTAGTTGCCAGGGCAATGCATGAAGGATATGCCGAGCCAGTTGCCAGGGCAATGCATGAAGGAGACGCTGAGCCAGTTGCCATGGCAATTGTCGACAAGAGCAAAGGTGATATGGTAGTCGAAATTGATGACTAAACAAGCCCAAGATGACGTGGAGCAAAGCCCAAACCCAAAGGAATTTGATTTCCATGCAGAGATTAAAGAAGAATTAAATTCCAAGAAGATAGGAGAAGTTCTAGTAGGAATACAATTATAATAAAGAATTATATTCTTTAAAGATAATTTAATTCCAACTTAAACTCCTCCTCAAAGAAGGACTTTGCCCTAGCCCTATAAATAAGAAGGGAATTTCGACAATCGTGGAGAGCAAGACGAGAGGATTTTCGACAACTCCAAAAGGCAAGAAGGAAGAGATTTCGACAAGATAACAAGGAGGGAGAGAGTTCGATTTCTTCTTCTTCTTTGCTTCCATTAGATTCATGGTTTGGGGATTATTCTTTGTATATCTTTTGAACCCAACCATGAACTAACTTGATTGGTTGGGGTTATTGTGTTTTGTTATTGTGAGAAACAATTGGATTTTGTTTAGGTAATAAGAGTTTGCACTTTCAATTCAAGGTTTACTCATTCTTGGTTCTTATTCTTGTTTGCGAGTGAATTGGGAAAGGATCTCGTAACTTCATCTATTTATCTAATATCGGGAGAGTTAGATTCAAGAAACGAATGAGTATGGTCTTTATTCAATCTATTGATGGTGAAGATTAATCCAGCTTAGGAATAAGTTAAGGATTTCAACGGCTAAGAGAAGCGCAAGATTGGTTGTTGTTCACCCTTGATTCACACAGGGATGTATTATCAAGGCATGCACAAGTAGCTAGAGTTTCGACTTAGGGATAAGAAGAAACCATTAAAGAACGCTTCACCGAACCTTGAAGTTACTGCCCAGACGCCCAAGTAGTTGCCCAGCCAACCATCGATTAGTTGCCAAGGCAACCCCGCTGTGTAAGTTGCCACGGCAACTGAGTTGCCCTTGCACTCTTTTACCAAGACGATCCAATCGGCTATCACACCTCAACTCACGATAACCTGGCCTATTCTCTCTTTTCTTTCATCTATTCTTTTAGTTTATTGCTTTTACTTTTCTCGTTAATTAAAACCTCTATTATCAATTGTGTTTTATTTTCACAGTGCAGTAACTTAAGCAAAGTGGCCCAAACCAATCCCTGTGGAGACGATACTCGATACTCATATCACTTTATTACTTGCGACGTGTATACTTGCACATTTGCGTAGCACTTATCACACGCAACAAGTTTTTGGCGCCTTTGTCGGGGATTGGCAATTGGTGTTAGTTGTTTTTGTTATTGCATTTTTTTCTCTTAGTTTTACTAACTTTTCTTTTTGTTTGTTTTATCAAAAAAAAATTATTAGTTGTGCTACAAGTTAAGGGACATCAACATGTCGGGAAATAAAAGCCGATCTATTCGAGAGATGATGTTGGAAGATATGAATCAATCCAATCAAGAGTTTCTTGCACCCTTTGATGATTACCTATACCAACCGAGAAAAGCCCAAAGAACTTATCCCGTGGAAAAATCTTGTGCTATGTGTGGAGAACATCATGTGTTTGAAAATTGCCCTCACATTTTCGGTGCATATAACTACATGGAGGACCATAGAGGGAACCAGCAGCAAAATTCTTCATGGTATGGTCAAAAAGCTCAATTTTTTTTTTTACCATAACAATTTTGCCACAGCAACAGATATGTCATGGCAATGTAGTCCTTTTCAAGAGCATTCCAATTCCTTGGAGGAAACGTTACTAGCTTCCTTGGCTAGACTTGACGGATCAATTGAAGAGATTCGAGAGCTATCAAAATCTATGTATACGAGGATAACTCAGTGGGATGCAACCTTAGGGGATTCAGAAGATCAATTGGGGAGATCTACATATGTCATGGATAACATGCACCAACAATTCACTCCTAGGGATACTGACGTCCCAAGGCAAGAGGATAAGGAGCAATGCAAAGAAAGCTCTCCGATGTGTGGGGAACAACTAGAACCTCAAAGTCAAGAGGATGCCAATGAGAGAGACTGCCCAACACATGATGAGCTTGAACAACAAATTGCCTCGGCAATGATTGAGGAGCCTGAACAGAGCAATGCCGCGACAACACTCAGTGAAGCTGAGAACAACAATACTACAGCAAATTCTGAGGAACCTGATGCCCATAAGGTTACAACATTGATGTTAAAGCAGGAATCTGTAGATTACTCTCATCTACAATTGCCACGGCAATTACACGACCACATGCAAGATCAACGAGATAAAAATACTTTGCCAATGGAATAAGAGCAGGTAATAGTTGAACCTTTTGAATTCTTTAAAAACTCACCTCGTCCATTGCAGGTGTGTCTTAAGGAACCGAGGTTGGTAGATTTGAAGCCATCGAAATCTCTATTGATGGAGATGTTTGAGAGGCCAAAAGAAAAAGGTGTTTGGATTCATAAAGCTCTTGTAAAATTGATTCTTCCCTTGACTTAAAGCAAAATTTGACAATCGATTGCCACGGCAATTGGCTTGAGCAAGCAATTGCCACGATAACAAAGGCTACATCCAACCATGATTGAAGTCGACAAGAATGAGGTAATTGAACGGTTGAGAATGGATATAATTTTTCCTATTAATATATTTGTGCCTTCAGGAATAGTAGCAAGTGGAGTGTATACATGGACTACAAGCGAAGAAAGACACCTCCACCATGGTAATGCAAAGGGAGTAGTGGAGCACATTGGCCCAACTCTTTTTGGGCAATATTGTCACCCGATGGAGGGTACGGATGGACTATAAGAAGTATCGAAAACGACTCTCCTCAAGTTTTTCTCGGATATGCAATAACATTAGAAGTGGTCACTTTAGGAGATGCTTGAGCATGCTCTCCTTTCAATATTTTCTTTTTCTTTTTATTTTCATTTTTATTTTTAGGAGATATTTTATTTTTCTTCATTATCTTTAGTTTCCAGGTTTTCTTTATTTTCTTTTCCACAACAAGACTCACAACCACCATGATAAGGAAATTTTTCGCCGACTACTCGCCACAAAGAACCACAATGTAAATCAAGCGATGCCTGGCAACAACAATGGCTTCGGCAACTACTGATGCACATGCAAATAAACCTGCATCGGCAAACATGGATCAAATCAAGGCAATGTTATTCACGCGGTACCAGCCACAAGCATTCAACCACTGACCGAAAATTGAATCAAGCAAACGGCACGAAGGAAACTCATCACTCGAGGTGACGACCTCTCGACTAACTCATTTCATTTAGTTTCTTTTAAATTTTGTTTCACTTTTACGTGCATTGAGGACAATGCTTCTCTCGAGTTTAGGGGGGTGTTGGTTTCTAGTTAGTTTCATGTTTAGTGGCATTCATCTTTAGCAATCACATATGGTTGCATATGTTACTTGCCATGCCTTTAATTTGATTTAAGTGCTTAAGACTTGTTGAATATCCAATGATGAATATTTTCCACTGCACTTAATTGAAAGAACCTTTAATTTTAGGAGTACATGAAAAGAACTTAGAATTTTACTATGATGCTGAATTTTTTTACACGGTTGTGGCTTGTTGATTGAAAGAAACTTAGTGAACTTAGGTTGCTTAAAATTTGGGTAAATTTGAAAATTAAAGTTAAATTCTTGCTAGAGGTGCCTGAAACTGGCTCTAGTAGTAAATGCACTTTCTTGCTAGAGGTGCCCGAAACTGGCTCTAGTAGTTAATGGACATTAAAGAATCGCTAGAGGTGCCCGAAATTGGCTCTAGTCGACTAAAATAAAATGAGAAATTGCTTACTTTACTAGAGGTGCCTGAAATTGGCTCTAGTGAAAATTAAAATAAATGCCCCAATAATTAAATTGATAAAAGCCTACTATTCACATAGAATCTTGAAAATCAACTTGTACACAACTACGCACACACATTGTCACGAGCACTATAGTTTGGTTCCGGGTAATTTTTGTGTTATCCGAAAAATTCAAAGGTGATCATACTTTGTGCCACGGTTCCGAGGTTTGAATCAAGTTTGAAGCATGTTTTTGATGATTAAAGTCTTGGCAGGTAATTGTTAGTTTGCATTGCTTGAGGACAAGCAATAGTTCGAGTTTAGGGGCGTGATAAGTGTTCAAAAGTACTATTTTTATTACCCTTTTTACTCATATTATTGTTAGACTTAAGCTCATATTAGTTGCATAATTAGTTATTCATGCATTAATTTATGTTTCTTTCCATCGTTGAGCTTGATTACATAACTTGGTGATTTTTGTGGAAAAATATGCTGCTTTGGTGTGAATTTGTGTGTGTGCAGGATCACTTGCCAAAGCATGGCTAGAGCTAGTTTCCAGGGCAATGCATGAAGGATATGCCGAGCCAGTTGCTAGGGCAATGCATGAAGGAGACGCCAAGCCAGTTGCCATGGCAATTGTCGACAAGAGCAAATGTGATATGGTAGTCGAAATTGATGACTAAACAAGCCCAAGATGATGTGGAGCAAAGCCCAAACCCAAAGGAATTTGATTTCCATGCAGAGATTAAAGAAGAATTAAATTCCAATAAGATAGGAGAAGTTCTAGTAGGAATACAATTATAATAAAGAATTATATTCTTTAAAGATAATTTAATTCCAACTTAAACTCCTCCTCAAAGAAGGACTTTGCCCTATCCCTATGAATAAGAAGGGAATTTCGACAATCATGGAGAGCAAGAGGAGAGGATTTTCGACAACTCCAAAAGGCAAGAAGGAAGAGATTTCGACAAGATAACAAGGAGGGAGAGAGTTCGATTTCTTCTTCTTCTTTGCTTCCATTAGATTCATGGTTTGGGGATTATTCTTTGTATATCTTTTGAACCCAACCATGAACTAACTTGATTGGTTGGGGTTATTGTGTTTTGTTATTGTGAGAAACAATTGGATTTTGTTTAGGTAATAAGAGTTTGCACTTTCAATTCAAGGTTTACTCATTCTTGGTTCTTATTCTTGTTTTGAGTGAATTGGGAAAGGATCTCGTAACTTCATCTATTTATCTAATATCGGGAGAGTTAGATTCAAGAAACGAATGAGTATGGTCTTTATTCAATCTATTGATGGTGAAGATTAATCCAGCTTAGGAATAAGTTAAGGATTTCAACGGCTAAGAGAAGCGCAAGATTGGTTGTTGTTCACCCTTGATTCACACAGGGATGTATTATCAAGGCATGCACAAGTAGCTAGAGTTTCGACTTAGGGATAAGAAGAAACCATTAAAGAACGCTTCACCGAACCTTGAAGTTACTGCCCAGACGCCCAAGTAGTTGCCCAGCCAACCATCGATTAGTTGCCAAGGCAACCCCGCTGTGTAAGTTGCCACGGCAACTGAGTTGCCCTTGCACTCTTTTACCAAGACGATCCAATCGGCTATCACACCTCAACTCACGATAACCTGGCCTATTCTCTCTTTTCTTTCATCTATTCTTTTAGTTTATTGCTTTTACTTTTCTCGTTAATTAAAACCTCTATTATCAATTGTGTTTTATTTTCACGGCTGATAACTTAAGCAAAGTGGCCCAAACCAATCCCTGTGGAGACGATACTCGATACTCATATCACTTTATTACTTGCATGCGTGTATACTTGCACATTTGCGTAGCACTTATCACACGCAACAAGTTTTTTGGCGCCTTTGTCGGGGATTGGCAATTGGTGTTAGTTGTTTTTGTTATTGCATTTTTTTCTCTTAGTTTTACTAACTTTTCTTTTTGTTTGTTTTATCAAAAAAAAATTATTAGTTGTGCTACAAGTTAAGGGACATCAACATGTCGGGAAATAAAAGCCGATCTATTCGAGAGATGATGTTGGAAGATATGAATCAATCCAATCAAGAGTTTCTTGCACCCTTTGATGATTACCTATACCAACCGAGAAAAGCCCAAAGAACTTATCCCGTGGAAAAATCTTGTGCTATGTGTGGAGAACATCATGTGTTTGAAAATTGCCCTCACATTTTCGGTGCATATAACTACATGGAGGACCATAGAGGGAACCAGCAGCAAAATTCTTCATGGTATGGTCAAAAAGCTCAAATTTTTTTTTACCATAACAATTTGCCACAAAGAACAGATATGTCATGGCAATGTAGTCCTTTTCAAGAGCATTCCAATTCCTTGGAGGAAAGCGTTACTAGCTTCCTTGGCTAGACTTGACGGATCAATTGAAGAGATTCGAGAGCTATCAAAATCTATGTATACGAGGATAACTCGGTGGGATGCAACCTTAGGGGATTCAGAAGATCAATTGGGAGATCTACATATGTCATGGATAACATGCACCAACAATTCACTCCTAGGGATACTGACGTCCCAAGGCAAGAGGATAAGGAGCAATGCAAAGAAAGCTCTCCGATGTGTGGGGAACAACTAGAACCTCAAAGTCAAGAGGATGCCAATGAGAGAGACTGCCCAACACATGATGAGCTTGAACAACAAATTGCCTCGGCAATGATTGAGGAGCCTGAACAGAGCAATGCCGCGACAACACTCAGTGAAGCTGAGAACAACAATACTACAGCAAATTCTGAGGAACCTGATGCCCATAAGGTTACAACATTGATGTTAAAGCAGGAATCTGTAGATTACTCTCATCTACAATTGCCACGGCAATTACACGACCACATGCAAGATCAACGAGATAAAAATACTTTGCCAATGGAATAAGAGCAGGTAATAGTTGAACCTTTTGAATTCTTTAAAAACTCACCTCGTCCATTGCAGGTGTGTCTTAAGGAACCGAGGTTGGTAGATTTGAAGCCATCGAAATCTCTATTGATGGAGATGTTTGAGAGGCCAAAAGAAAAAGGTGTTTGGATTCATAAAGCTCTTCAGAAAATTGATTCTTCCCTTGACTTAAAGCAAAATTTGACAACTGATTGCCACGGCAATTGGCTTGAGCAGCAATTGCCACGATAACAAAGGCTACATCCAACCATGATTGAAGTCGACAAGAATGAGGTAATTGAACGGTTGAGAATGGATATAATTTTTCCTATTAATATATTTGTGCCTTCAGGAATAGTAGCAAGTGGAGTGTATACATGGACTACAAGCGAAGAAAGACACCTCCACCATGGTAATGCAAAAGGGAGTAGCTGGGAGCACATTGGCCCAACTCTTTTTGGGCAATATTGTCACCCGATGGAGGGTACGGATGGACTATAAGAAGTATCGGAAACGACTCTCCTCAAGTTTTCTCAGATATGCAGTAACATTAGAAGTGGTCACTTTAGGAGATGCTTGAGCATGCTCTCCTTTCAATATTTTCTTTTTCTTTTTATTTTCATTTTTATTTTTAGGAGATATTTTATTTTTCTTCATTATCTTTAGTTTCCAGGTTTTCTTTATTTTCTTTTCCACAACAAGACTCACAACCACCATGATAAGGAAATTTACTGCCGACTACTCGCCACAGCAACCACAACAGAAACTGGCGATGCCCAGGCAACAACAATGGCTTCGGCAACTACTGATGCACATGCAAATAAACCTGCATCGGCAAACATGGATCAAATCAAGGCAATGTTATTCACGCGGTACCAGCCACAAGCATTCAACCACTGACCGAAAATTGAATCAAGCAAACGGCACGAAGGAAACTCATCACTCGAGGTGACGACCTCTCTGACTAACTCATTTCATTTAGTTTCTTTTAAATTTTGTTTCACTTTTACGTGCATTGAGGACAATGCTTCTCTCGAGTTTAGGGGGGTGTTGGTTTCTAGTTAGTTTCATGTTTAGTGGCATTCATCTTTAGCAATCACATATGGTTGCATATGTTACTTGCCATGCCTTTAATTTGATTTAAGTGTTTAAGACTTGTTGAATATCCAATGATGAATATTTTCCACTGCACTTAATTGAAAGAACCTTTAATTTTAGGAGTACATGAAAAGAACTTAGAATTTTACTATGATGCTGAATTTTTTTACACGGTTGTGGCTTGTTGATTGAAAGAAACTTAGTGAACTTAGGTTGCTTAAAATTTGGGTAAATTTGAAAATTAAAGTTAAATTCTTGCTAGAGGTGCCTGAAACTGGCTCTAGTAGTAAATGCACTTTCTTGCTAGAGGTGCCCGAAACTGGCTCTAGTAGTTAATGGACATTAAAGAATCGCTAGAGGTGCCCGAAATTGGCTCTAGTCGACTAAAATAAAATGAGAAATTGCTTACTTTACTAGAGGTGCCTGAAATTGGCTCTAGTGAAAATTAAAATAAATGCCCCAATAATTAAATTGATAAAAGCCTACTATTCACATAGAATCTTGAAAATCAACTTGTACACAACTACGCACACACATTGTCACGAGCACTATAGTTTGGTTTAGGGTAATTTTTGTGTTATCCGAAAAATTCAAAGGTGATCATACTTTGTGCCACGGTTCCGAGGTTTGAATCAAGTTTGAAGCATGTTTTTGATGATTAAAGTCTTGGCAGGTAATTGTTAGTTTGCATTGCTTGAGGACAAGCAATAGTTCGAGTTTAGGGGCGTGATAAGTGTTCAAAAGTACTATTTTTATTACCCTTTTTACTCATATTATTGTTAGACTTAAGCTCATATTAGTTGCATAATTAGTTATTCATGCATTAATTTATGTTTCTTTCCATCGTTGAGCTTGATTACATAACTTGGTGATTTTTGTGGAAAAATATGCTGCTTTGGTGTGTTTTTTTGTGTGTGTGCAGGATCACTTGCCAAAGCATGGCTAGAGCTAGTTTCGAGGGCAATGCATGAAGGATATGCCGAGCAGTTGTTAGGGCAATGCATGAAGGAGACGCCAAAGCCGTTGCCATGGCAATTGTCGACAAGAGCAAATGTGATATGGTAGTCGAAATTGATGACTAAACAAGCCCAAGATGATGTGGAGCAAAGCCCAAACCCAAAGGAATTTGATTTCCATGCAGAGATTAAAGAAGAATTAAATTCCAATAAGATAGGAGAAGTTCTAGTAGGAATACAATTATAATAAAGAATTATATTCTTTAAAGATAATTTAATTCCAACTTAAACTCCTCCTCAAAGAAGGACTTTGCCCTATCCCTATGAATAAGAAGGGAATTTCGACAATCATGGAGAGCAAGAGGAGAGGATTTTCGACAACTCCAAAAGGCAAGAAGGAAGAGATTTCGACAAGATAACAAGGAGGGAGAGAGTTCGATTTCTTCTTCTTCTTTGCTTCCATTAGATTCATGGTTTGGGGATTATTCTTTGTATATCTTTTGAACCCAACCATGAACTAACTTGATTGGTTGGGGTTATTGTGTTTTGTTATTGTGAGAAACAATTGGATTTTGTTTAGGTAATAAGAGTTTGCACTTTCAATTCAAGGTTTACTCATTCTTGGTTCTTATTCTTGTTTGCGAGTGAATTAGGAAAGGATCTCGTAACTTCATCTATTTATCTAATATCGGGAGAGTTAGATTCAAGAAACGAATGAGTATGGTCTTTATTCAATCTATTGATGGTGAAGATTAATCCATCTTAGGAATAAGTTAAGGATTTCAACGGCTAAGAGGAGCGCAAGATTGGTTGTTGTTCACCCTTGATTCACGCAGGGATGTATTATCAAGGCATGCACAAGTAGCTAGAGTTTTGACTCAGGGATAAGAAGAAACCATTGAAGAAAGCTTCGCCGAACCTTGAAGTTGCTGCCCAGACGCCCAAGTAGTTGCCCAGGCAACCATCGATTAGTTGCCAAGGCAATCCCGCTGTGCAAGTTGCCACGGCAACTGAGTTGCCCTTGCACTCTTTTACCAAGACGATCCAATCGGCTATCACACCTCAACTCACGATAACCTGGCCTATTCTCTCTTTTCTTTCATGTATTCTTTTAGTTTATTGCTTTTACTTTTCTCGTTAATTAAAACCTCTTTTATCAATTGTGTTTTTATTTTCACAGTGCAGTAACTTAAGCAAAGTGGCCCAAACCAATCCCTGTGGAGACGATACTCGATACTCATATCACTTTATTACTTGCGACGTGTATACTTGCACATTTGCGTAGCACTTATCACACGCAACAATAGGTGGTCATGTTTAGGGCCTTGTTAGACCCCCTTCTTCTGGCATCTCATTGTCTTTAAAGGTGATATGATTACAGTCAGTAATATATCTGACGATCTGGTCAAGCTTATCAACCAAAATATTACTCTCGAAAAAAGTTAGATTTAATACTTTCAATAGGGCCCCACGATGCTTTTCTGAGTTCAACTATAGATCAAGCACTGAAATCGAGGCCGGCTATTTTCTGAGTTGGTCTACCATACTGTATTTACTGTGTTTTAAGAACCTCAAAATTCCTGAGCTTGAGTCTCAGTTAATCGCTCGTTGAGTTTCAGGGGTTGCTCCTCCCTAAATATCTTTATAGGTTCGGGTTCAGTTGCCTTGTTTTTTCCTTTCATCTCTTCTACTACCATTAGAGCTTCAGGGGCATAGCATCGACTGCTCCTCATAAAATGCCCCACATCTGTTATCTCATCGGGGATTAGCTTCGCAGGCTCTCCTTTGGCAGGCTTCATCTCCTCAACTGGTTTCTTTCCTTCTTACAAATAAGAACCAATAATGAATAAACCTTGAATAGAAAAGTGCAAACTCTTATTACCTAAACAAAATCCAATTGTTTCTCACAACCACAAAACACCATAACCTTAGCCAAATAGATTTAGTTCATGGCTAGGTTCCAAAGAAACACAAGATAAAGAATTCCTACCTTGAACCTAATTGAACAATAAAGAAAAAGATGAAGAATGGATAGAGCCTTCTTGTCGATATCCCCCTTGAAGCTTGTCAAAAATTCTCTCTACTCTCTCTCCTTGGAGTTGATGGCATCACCACTAATTTATAGGGCTAGGTCAAAGTCCTTCTTTGAGGAGGAAGTTAAGTTGGAATTAAATTATCTTTAAAGAATATAATTCTTTATTATATTTATATTCCTTCTAGAACTTCTCCTATCTTCTTGGGATTTAATTCTTCTTTAACCTCTTCATGGAAATCAAACTCCTTTGGGATTTAACTTTTCTCCACGTCATCTTAGGCTTGTCTAGTCATCAATTTCGACTACCATATCACCTTATTCTTTGTCGACAATTGCCCTGACAACTAGCTCAGTATCTCCTTCATGCATTGCCCTGGCAACTAGTTCTATCCTTGCTTTGGCAAGTGATTCTGCACATACACACAAAACACACCAAAGCAACATCTTCATCTCCTTCATGCATTGCCCTGCCAACTAGTTCTATCCTTGCTTTGGCAAGTGATTCTGCACATACACACAAAACACACCAAAGCATCATCTTTTCCCAAAAAAACTACCAAGTTATGTAATCAAGCTCAACGATGGAAGGAAACATGGATTAATGCATAAATGGCTAATTATGCAACTAATATGAGCCTAAGTCTAACAATAATATGAGTAAAAAGGGTTAGAAAAATAGTACTTTTGAACACTTATCACACCCCTAAACTCGAACTATTGCTTATTCTCAAGCAATGAAAACTAATAATTACCCGCGAAGACTTCAATTTTCACAAGCTTGGATTTGAACTTGATTTTAATTCTCAGAACCGGGGCATAAAGTATGATTGGCTTTTCATTTTTTGAAAAACTTAGGAGTTACTCGGAATCAAACTATAATGCTTGTGCATGTGTGCGGAGTTGTGTGCAAGTTGATTTTTTGGATTCTATGAAAACAAGAGGTTTTCAAATTACTTCATTGGATTCTTTTAACATGTTTTTAACTAGAGCCGGTTTCTGGCACCTCTAGTGTTTTGTTTTTAGTTTTCTTAAGTTAATTAATTTATTCGACTAGAGCCGGTTTCGGGCACCTCTAGCGATCAATTTTTAGCACATACTAGAGCTAGTTTCGGGCACCTCTAGCGATCAATTTTTTTAGCACATGCTAGAGCCAATTTCAGGCACCTCTAGCATTCATCCAATTTTATTCTAATCCCCCAATTTTTAACTATCAACCTAAGTTCACTAGAATTCCTTAAATCAATCAAACCACAACAGTGTTTAGTGTTTCCATGGTTATCCTAGAATAAAAATTCTATCAATTAAGTGCATTGGCAAAGTCATCATCGATATTCATCAAATCTAGGCAATTATTGTTCCAACTAAAGGCATGGCAAGCAATTTATGTATCCTAAATGCAATACTTAAGATGAATGCAACTAAACATGGTAACTAACTAATAATAATCCCCCCAAACTCGAGTGAGTCATTGTCCTCAATGCATGCATTAAAGAGAAATAAAAATAAAGAAAAATAAAATGCAAACGAGGACTTACTCCGAGAGTTTGTCGTCGTAGATGATTAGTTTCCTTTTGGTCGGTGCCTTGATTCTCTTGCTTGAACGCGATGGTTGTTTCCTTTTTGCCGATGGTGGAATTGATCCTCGTACAGGGTTGTCCTCATCGTCCTCCTCATCAATGTCATTGGCTTTTCGCTTGGAGGATTCGATTGGTGCGGTCTTTGTTGGTGCAATGGAGGAATCGTCCGAATTTGAAAAATTAGACAATGATTCTGTACGAGTTGATTCGGGCATAGGTGCTTTACCTTTGGCTTTTGTAATGGTTGCCGGGACGTCTTCAGTTTTGGTTGCCGTGGCATCTTCAGGGTTGGTTGCTGTGGAATCTGCTTGGGAAGGCACGGTGTAGGTTGCCGCGGCATCATCTGTTGCGGTTTTCGTGGCGACTGCTTTATTGGTTGTCGTGGCCAGGATCTCGACAGGAAAGATTGGGAACAGCACGCGGCTGTCCGGGTACTTTTCTAGGATGACTTAGGTGATGGCATTGCTGTGGTCCTTTATGTACCGCATGGACATTAGTTGACAGTCTTCAATTTGCCTAAGGTGGCTCGCCAATGGTTGCAAGAGTACTTCAAAGTGTTCCGGGGTTGATGGTCGAGTTGCCCGGGCATTAGGGATTGCCGAGGCAGCAGGGGTTACTGCGGCAATTGAATGCCTTGAGGATTTTACCGGTGCCTCTCCCATTAGCTTCAGATTTGTGCTTGATTCCAACCGGACTTTGGTAGGGCCTTTTCATCGGTGGACTCACTTGGTACATTCATCTCCTTGCAAAGATTGGAAATTAAGAAAGGGAAGAAAAGTGAACCCCTGTCTTTTGAGTTACATACAAAAATCTCATCACAAATAATTTTTCCAATGTTAATGATGCGATTATGCAAGATAGAATGTATGAGCAAAAGATGCGGTATATCAACGATAGTATTGTGTATGGTGGGCATTAAAGAGGTTTTAACAAACTTATTCCATAGTTTTGCCTCGGGTTTAAGTCGAAGGCGATTTACCGTGCCCTTGTATTTACCATCATTCCAATGAGTTCCTGGTAGAGTAAGTTCTTGAAGCACCTTGTCGAGTTGCTTGGGCGTGAGTTGATCAACAAAGGCTTGATGCTATTCCTTTTCAATGTAGAGCTCGTAAAAGGTGTTGATGTTTTCGGGGCTTATGAGTATGGCCTTGTCACGAACAAAAACATAAGGATTATCCGGGTTAGGTGAGTGAGCATAGAATTCTCTTACCCATGAGATGTTACCCGGTTTCGATTGATGGCAAAAGATTTGCCATTTTTGATGTGCAATCCTCTCGAAGATGAATGGTTAAAGGCCGAAATCTTGATGAGAGTTGGAGTATTCAAAGCCTTGTTCTTCGCAAATCTTTCGGCTTTCAAACTTGGAGTGAAATCTTTCTTAAACCACCGGTGTAGCAAACTTCTTGTATCTTGGTTCTTTGGAAGAACTTGGATGAATCAAAAATTCAATTTTGGATGCCATGGATGATCTTGGTTGTGAGTTTTGTAAAAACAAAGAAAAGAAAATAAAAGAAACTAAAGAGTTGCAAGATGAAAAGTAGGAATAGGTTTCTTGGAAGTTAAGGGTGATGGGTTATATAGAAAATATAGGTAGTAAATATGGTGGGTGGGATTAATTTTGGAAAGAAGAAAAAGAGGGTTTCGGTTTAGGGGAAGGGTGACGGCTAGGGGGTTTATTTAGGGTAAGTTGGAGGCTTTATATAAGCCTTAGATTTAGCCCATTAATTTCCTTGTTGAAGAAGTTTCCTTCTTGAATCAAAATTCCTCTTTATCTTGAACTATTTTCCTACAATTCAAAGACAAATCAAATAAGGATTAAAATTAAAGATAAACTAATAAAATAAATAAATAAAATATGTAAAGGGATTCTTAAACTTAAAAAGATAAATATGAAAGATGTAGTTTTAATCTTAAAAAAAAAATAAATCTATCATAAAAAAATAATAATCGAAAATAATAAAAAAATAAAAATTAATTAGTTCGGAAAAAATATTAAAATAAAAATAAAATATCGAAAGGATAGCATGCTCATGCATCTCCTAAGGTGACCACTTCTTTGTTACGTTCCACATGGGCACCATTGTAGTGCTTTAATCTTTGTCCATTAACTTTGAATTCATGTTTGTCAGTGATAGACTTGATTATCACGGCACCATGGGAGAATGGTTTGACAACTTCGAATGGTCCCGACCATCGTGATTTTAGCTTTCCTGGGAAAATTTTTTGCCGATAATTGAATAAGAGAACTAGTTGCCCTGGCATGAATTGCCGGGGCAATAGTTTCTTGTCATGACATTGCTTTGTTTTCTCCTTGTAGATTCGTACATTGTTATAGGCGAGTGCACATAATTCTTCTATCTCATTGAGGTCCAACAAACGCTTTTTTCTGACACTTTCCCAATCCATATTCACGATATTGATTGCCCAATATGCCTTGTGTTCGATTTCCACCGGTAGATGGCATGTTTTGCCATAGACAAGTCGGAAGGGGGACATACCTAAGGCTGTTTTGAATGCAGTGCGATATGCCCAAAGTGCGTCAAATCGTCTTAATGACCAATCCTTCATAGAGGGATTTACAACTTTCTCGAGTATACCCTTCAATTCCTTATTGGAAATTTCTGCTTGCCCATTGGTTTGTGGGTGATATGCCGTGGCAATCTTGTGTGATACGCCGAAGCATTGCAACATCTTGGCAATAAGTCTGTTGTCAAAATGCTTGCCTTCATCACTGATAATTGCTCTTAGCATCCCAAACCGTGTAAATATGTTTTTCTGCAAGAATCGTTGCACGATTTTGGAATCGTTGTTGGGAACTGCAACTACCCCAACCTATTTAGACACGTAGTCTACGGCAAGTAGAATGTAGAGGTTGCCGAATGAAGATGGGAAAGGTCCCATAAAATCAATCCCCCATACATCGAACAGTTCCACCTCGATAATGTTTTGGGGCGGCATCTCATATCGTCTAGAGATATTGCCCATCCTCTGGCAATGATCACTTTGCTTGTAAAATTCTTGGGCATCTTTGTACAGTGTTGGCCAATACAAACCGGATTGTAAAACTTTGGCCGCGGTACGTGTTCCTCCAAAATGTCCTCTATAGGGTGAAGAATGGCATTGCCAGAGCACATTCTGCTGCTCCTCTTTAGGGACACATCAGCGTATAACCTGATCTGCACATTATTTAAACAAAAGAGGCTCGTCCCAAAAGTAATGCTTAGAATCATGACGAAACTGCTTCTTCCCTTGGTGAGTAAGGTCATAAGGTAAAATACCACAAACAAGGAAATTAACTAAATCTGCATACCAGGGTATTACCGGGGCATGTGTTACCGTGGTGACTGCTCCCAAGATTGCCGAGGCGTATGCGTCTAGAGTTGTCGAGGCGTGCGTGTCAAGAGTTGTTGTGGCATCGAGGGTTGACGAGGCATATGCATCCATGGTTGTCAAGGCGTAGGCGTCAAGAGCTGCTGCGGCGTCGAGGGTTACCAAGGCATACGCGTCAAGAGCTGCAGCGGTGTCAAGGGTTACCGAGGCATATGCATCCATCGTTGCCGAGGCGTGCGCGTCAAGAGCTGCTGCAGCGTCGAGGGTTGCCGTGGTGTGCGCGTCAGGTGCTATTGTGGCATCGAGGGTTGCCAAGGGATGCGCACCCATGGTTGCCGAGGCAACTAAAAGTTATTCATCCGGGAATGCATCGCATATCTCTAAATCCGCGTCCTCCTCCCTATTGCGTTCTAAACGTGATAAGTGATCGGCCACTTGATTTTTTGTTCATTTCCTGTCCTTAATTTCAATGTCAAATTCTTGTAAAAATAATATCCAACGAATCAAACGAGGTTTGGCATCCTTTTTAGCAAAAAGATATTTATTTACCGAATGGTCCGTATGAACAATTACCTTTGTACCAATCAAATAGGATCAGAACTTTTCAAATGCGAAAACTACAGCTAGTAATTCTTTCTCCGTTGTTGTGTAATTCACTTGAGCACTATTAAGAGTTTTACTAGCGTAGTATTTCACATGGAAGGTCTTACATGTGCGTTGGCCTAGGACTGCTCCTACCACAAAATCACTTGCATCACACATGAGCTTAAAAGGTAGCGTCCAATCTGGTGGAACGACAATGGGTGTCGAGGCAAGGTTTTCCTTTAGCGTTTCGAATGCTTGGGCGCAAGAATCATCAAAATCGATGACTTTATCCTGTTAAAGCAAATTGCACAAGGGTTTAGTAATTTTAGAAAAATTATGAATGAACCTCATATAAAAACCTACATGTCCAAGAAAGCTTCGAATTCCTTTAACCGAACTTGGTAGGGGTAATCTCTCGATCACGTTCACCTTGGATTTGCCTACTTCAATTCCCTTTGATGAAATCTTGTGGCCGAGCACTATTCCTTCATCTACCATAAAATGGCATTTCTCCCAATTGGGGACTAAATCAGTTTCTTCACATCTTGCCAACACCTTCTCTAAATTGGCGAGACAACTGTCGAATTCATTAGCAAAAACGAAAAAAGAATCCATGAAGATCTCAAGGAAGTCTTTGACCATGTCTGAAAAGAGTGCCATCATGCATCTTTGAAAGGTTGCGAGGGCGTTACACAATCCGAATGGCATCCTTCGGAAAGCATAAGTACCGTATGGGCATGTGAAGGTTGTCTTTTCTTGATCTTCTGGTGCTATGGAAATTTGATTGTAACCTGAATAACCATAAAGAAAAAAAATAAAAGGGTTTACCTGCAAGACGATCAAGCATTTGATCAATAACAGGTAATGGGAAGTGATCTTTCCTAGTGGCTTTGTTTAGCTTTCGATAATCCATACAAACCCTCCAACCGGTCACAATCTTGGTTGGAATGAGTTCATTGTTTTCATTACTTACCACCGTTATACCTCCCTTTTTCGATACACATTATACCGGACTTACTCATGTACTACTATCGAGATAGGGTATATAATGCGGCGTCAAGCCACTTGATGATTTTTTTTATTACAACCTCTTTCATGGCATGATTCAGTCTTCTCTGGGCCTCAATTGAAGGTTTGTGATCATCTTCCAACAAAATCTTGTGCATGCACACTATCGTGCTAATTCCCTTCAAGTCAACAATTGTCCACCCTATTGCCTTCTTGTGTAGCATCAACATTTTGATCAGCTTCTTTTCCTGCTCAGGCTGTAACTTACAAGAAATAATTACAGGCAATGTATTATCGGTTCCTAAGTATGTATATTTTAGTTGCTCTGGTAACTGTTTGAACTCAAGAATCAGTGGTTGTTCAATCGAGGGCTTTTGATCTTACCTTACTTACATGAGTAATCCAGTGGTTCAAAGTATGTACCTGGTCGATTGACTAGCCAATTTGCTTCTTCTTGTTGTTCCTCAGCGATCGGTTCTTCATACTCCTTAGGTTTCTCTTGATCGGCAATGTAATTGTCGAGGCAACTAAATTCCTCGTCGAAGTTAAACTCTGCCGTGGCATGAAGAAGTTGGCATTCTTCTGGATCATCGACATGCCTTAGTGTTTGGAACACATTTAGTTTAACTTGCTGGTTATTCACCCTCATTGTGAGTTCTCCTTTTTCAACATCGATCAAGGTTCTTCCTGTTGCTAGGAATGGTCTCCCAAGAATGATAGGTGCATTCTCATCTGCTTCACAATCTAAAACAATAAAGTCAGCGGGAAAAATAAATTTATCAACTTTTACCAGTATGTCTTCGATTTTTCCCTCTAGACGCACATAGGATTTGTCGGCTAGCTGTAGCATAACTGTTGTAGGTCTTGCCTTCCTTATTCCTAGTTTCTGGAAAACTGATTTAGGCATCAAGTTTATGCTAGCTCCAAGGTCGTATAATGCTTTCCCAACATAGTTGTTTCCAATGGAACAAGGTATTGTGAAACTTCCGGGATCCTTCAACTTGGGTGGCATACGATTGTGCAACATGGCCATACATCCCTCTTTTGCGGCAATTGTTTCAAATTCTCCTAGCTTTGTTCTCTTGGACACAATGTCTTTAAGGAACTTGGCATAGTTTGGCATTTGTTCAATTGCTTCAACCAATGGCAAGTTGATGTGGACTTGCTTGAGGATATCAAGAAACTTTTTGAATTGATATTCTTGCTTTTGTCGCTTCAACCTTTGTGGGAATGGTGGTGGAAGTTGGATAACTTCGATCCTTTCATTGGTTTGGAACCTGATTGACGGCATTCTTTGAGACAATTGAGTTACCGAGGCATTGTCAACCAGGGTTGCCAAGGCATGCTTATCGCAAGTTACCGAGGCATCCTTATCGCGGTTGTCGAGGCATGCCTATTTGCGGTTGCCGCGATAATTCCTGGTTCAGCATCTGAGGCTTTGCCGCTATGTTTGTCTTGACCTTTTTGTGGAGTTTTGTTTGATGAGCGAGCTTGAGCCTCTTTGAGTTGTTGGCCACTTCTAGTGGTGATCACCTTACATTGCTCATGGTCAGTTCCTCCTGCGACTTGAGTGATCGCTAGGTAAACCTCCTTGCGGTCTAGTATTCAGTTTTGAGCAAATTGTCCGACTTGATTTTCCAATGATTTGATTGTCGCCTCTTGGTTTTGCAATCTCATCTCGGTCTGTTAAAAAAGCATCAGTTCCTTTTATGAAGTTACTATTCTCAGCCATATAAGATTTAGTTTTCAACATAAAGGTATTGAGATAATTTTCCAAAGAACTAGATGTTGTCGGTTGTTGCCGCGTGAAATCGCATTGCCATGGCATATTCTGCTAGAATCTCGATGCTTGTGCATTCTGATTGTTGTGGTTTAGAGCATTGTTGGGATTACTCCATGAAAAATTTGGGTGCTTCTTCCAAGATGGATTGTATGTGTTGGACATCACATTGTTGTTCGGTTGTAATTCCCGCATAAATTTGGATTCCGATTCTACATTCATTCAGAAGAATCATGGTTACCACCACATAACTCACAAAAGGAATCCATTACCTTGACCTCATGTATGTTGTTTGGTTTCTGCATGTTCTGGACCATCTTGGTTAAAGTGGCCAATTATGTCGAAATTGAGTCTGACGATCCCAGTTCATGTGTTATGTCTTGGCATCTAACTCCTCATATTCTAGTAGAGGGGAATTGATAATCATTCTTGGCAAGCCTGTTTAGAATTTGCATTGCTTCTTCCGGTGACTTATCTAGGAGTATGCCGTTTACCGAGGCATCTAGCATCATCCTTGTTGGTGTATTCACGGCGTTGTAAAACATTGTTACTTGTGTCCACACTAGGAATCCGTGTAGGGGGCATTTGTGTAGAAGTTCTCTATATCGCTCCCAATCCTCGAACATGGATTCATCATCCTTTGCCGAAAAGAAGTAATGTCATTACGAAGCTTATCAGTCAAATTTGTAGGATTAAATCGAGCAAGGAAATCACGACAAAGATCAGTCCAAGATCCTATTAATCCGGCAGAAATTCTATTCAACCATGCTTTCACTTTATCCCTCAGTGAATAGGGGAATAATCTTAATCGTAAAACATCGGGGGTGACTCCGTGTATTTTGAATGAGTTGCAAATCTCGAGGAAAGATTTAAGATGTTGTCGTGCATCTTTAGTTCTTTGAGCCGCCAAATTGACCAATTGTGTTGATCATATTAAACATCACCGGTTTCAACTCAAAGTGTTGGCTTCAATTTCAGGTGCAATAACTCTGG